>ML285508.1:0-64262 GCA_005239495.1 Nicotiana undulata
TCTTCTATAGCTTCGCCTATGACCAAATTGACCCAAAAGGGTTCCCTATTCAGATGGTCTGATTTGTGCGAGGAGAGCTTTCAGAAGCTCAAGTCTGCTATGACTACGGCTCCGGTATTAGTATTGCCCACTGGTTCAGGTACATACACAGTCTATTGTGACGCTTCCAGAGTTGGGTTGGGAGCGGTTTTGATGCAGGACGGTAGGGTGATTGCCTACGCGTCCAGGCAGTTGAAGGTGCACGAGAAGAACTATCCAGTGCACGATCTTGAGCTAGCTGCCATTGTCCACGCCTTGANAGTTTATCTTATCTCTCGGCAGCAGAGCGACCTTTAGCACGAGATGTTCAGGCCTTAGCGGGACATTTGGTGAGATTGGATTTGTCAGAACCCCCACGGGTGTTAGCGAGTATGGCTTCCAGGTCTTCTTTATATGATCAGATTAGAGCACGCCAGTATGATGATCGTAATTTGTCAGTCCTTCGGGACAAGGTTCGACAGGGTGATGCCAGGGATGTGACTATTGATGATGACGGGGTTATGAGGATGCAGGGTCGCATTTGTGTACCCGATGTAGATGGTATTCGAGAGCTGATATTAGCAGAGGTTCATAGTTTGCGGTATTCCATCCATCCGGGTGCCGCGAAAATGTATCATGATTTGAGACAGCAGTATTGGTGGAGGAGGATGAAGTAAGATATTGTGGGATATGTGGCTCAGTGTTTCAATTGTCAGCAGGTCAAGTATGAGCACCAGAGACCAGGTGGGTTGCTTCAGGAGATGGCTATTCTAGTGTGGAAGTGGGAGCGGATTACCATGGACTTCGTAGTTGGGCTTCCACAGACTTCGAAGGGATTGGATGCTATTTGGGTCATTGTAGATCGACTGACCAAGTCGGCACACTTCATTCCAGTCAGTACCACTTATACTTCGGAGAAGTTAGCGGATATTTACATCAGGGAGATTGTTAGATTGCATGGGGTTCCAGTTTCCATCATATCCGATAGGGGTACTCAGTTTTCGTCTCAGTTTTGGAGGTCTTTACAGAGGGGTATGGGCACGCAGGTAGAGATGAGTACAGCATTTCACCCACAGACCGACAGCCAATCGGAGAGGACTATCCAAATCTTGGAGGACATGTTGCGTGCTTATGTGATTGATTTCAGTGGTCCGTTGGATAGGTTTCTGCCTTTGGCGGAGTTTGCATACAATAATAGCTACCAGTCCAGTATTCAGATGGCCCCGTATGAGGCTTTATATGGTAGGAGGTGTAGATCTCCGGTTGGTTGGTTCGAGCCCGGCGAGGCTAGGTTGTTAGGCCCAGACTTGGTTCAGGATGCGTTAGAGAAGGTAAAGTTGATCCAGGAGCGACTTCGCACAGCTCAGTCCAGGCAGAAAAGCTATGCAGATCGGAGAGTTCGAGACTTGTCTTTCATGGAGGGTGATAAGGTTCTGCTGAAGGTGTCACCCATGAAGGGTGTTATGAGGTTCGGGAAGAGGGGAAAGCTTAGTCCCCGGTATATCGGCCCGTTTGAGGTGCTTAAGAAGGTGGGGGAAGTAGCCTATAGACTTGCCTTACCACCCAGGTTATCGAGTGTTCATCCGGTGTTCCATGTATCGATGCTCCGGAAGTATGTTGGTGATCCGTCTCATGTGATAGACTACAGCACAGTTCAGCTTGAGGGGGATATGTCTTATGAGGTGGAGCGAGTGGCTATTTTGGCTCGTGAGGTCAGAAAATTGAGATCAAAAGAGATAGCATCAGTGAAGGTTCAGTGGAGAGGTCAGCCAGTGGAGGGGGCCACCTGGGAGACCGAGCTTGAGATGCGGAGCAGATATCCTCACTTGTTTGAGACTCCAGGTATGTTTCTAGACCCGTCCGAGGATGAACGGTTATTTAAGAGGGGTAGAATGTAACGACCCGGTCCGTCGTTACGCAGTATACGCATCTATTCCTTCATTTTTGTCTTGTAGTAGCTCGGTTAGACTGTTCACGAAGTGTTGGGGTTGGTTGNATTGACTTATTGGTGAACGACCTCGGAATTAGGGTTTTATGGTTCGGATAGCTTCATTAGGTGATTTGGGATTTAGGAGTGTATTCAGAATACTTTTAGGGTGCCCGGTGTTGAATTAGGCTTGAATTGGCGAAGTTAGTATTTTGGCGAATTCCGGTTGATAGGCGAGATTTTGATCCGAGGGTCGGAATGGGATTCCGAGAGTTGCTGTAGCTTCGTTAGGTCATTTTGGACTTGCCCGCAAAATTTCAGGTCATTTGGAGATGGTTTGGTTGGGTTTTTGATCAAATGCGTGTTTCGGAAGTTTTTGGGAATCATAGGCTTGAATTGGATGAGAATTTATGGTTTTGATGTTGTTTTTGGTGTTTTAATGGCTCGACTAAGTTTGAATAACCATGTTTGATATGTTGGTAAGTTTGGTTGGGGTCCCGAGGGGCTCGGGTTTGATTTCGGACGTTAAACGGAGAAATTGGGACTTGAAATGCAGCTGAAGCTGCTACTGCTGGTGTGATCGCACCTGCGATGCTTGGGCCGCAGGTGCGGACATCGCAGGCGCGAGAGTGAAGGCGCAGGGGCAAAAATTCTTCGCAGGCGCGGGGCTCTGAGTGTTAAGTGAAGGATCGCAGGCGCGGTCAATGTGTCGCCCCTGCGGGCCCGCCGTTGCGGTAAAGCGATCGCAGGCACGGAGCCTGGGCGTTTAAGTGACTTCCGCAGGTGCGGTTAAAATGTCGCGCCTGCGGAGTCGCAGGTGCGAGAAATGTACCGCTGTTGCGGAAATGCCTGGGCAGAACTATAAAAAGGCAGCCTTCGCGAAATTTGTCCTCTTTCACCATTTTTACACACGGGTTGGAGGTTTTGAAGGCATTTGAAGAGGGATTTCGTTGTTTCTTCAAGGAGGTAAGTTTCTTGGACTCAAAACTCGTTATGTTGTGCATTAAGAACGATTTTAGGTTGAAATCATGGGTAAAAACAGTAGAAAAATGGTGGTTAGGGCTTGGGTTTAAGAGAGGAAGAATGGGGGAATTGGAGGACCATTTGAGGTCCGATTTTCGTGTTCTTGGTATGGTTAGACTCGGGAAAGGACAAGGGACCTAGTGTTGTGAAAATTTCTGACTTTCGAGACGTGGGCCCGAGGGCCGGGTTTTGACCGAATTCGGGATTTTGGTATTTTTGCTAAATTTTGATTTGGGGACTGTTCCTTAGCACATTGTGACGCCATGTAATTGATTATTGATAGATTTGGAGCATTTGGAGGCCGATTCTCGAGGAAAGGCCAGGCCGAGTAGAGTTGAGCCGGTTTCAGGGTAAGTAACGGCTTCAACCTTGGAATTGAGGGGTTCAAAACCCCAATGTACATGCTAATTGATAATAGTTACTACGACACACTCGCAAAGTGATGGGCATATGAGTGTTGGTTGATTTTTTGTGGCCCAGCTTATCCCCAGGCACGGTTTAACTATTATTCCATCATGATATCGGTACTGTGAACGCTATTAATGCGTAGAAACTAAAAGTAACATAACAAGTATAAATGATAAGACTTCATGTCTATATGTGGAGACCGGAAAGGGTCCGTTACTGTTATTTCTATTGTGAACTTTACTTGTGCATACTCAGTCCTGTTATTATACACGTATTCGTATTTCAGTCTCAGAATTCATTTATTTATCATGCATTGCCATTGTTTGGGCTGTTACATAATGAGAGTATTGTGAGGAGACTGGTAATTCTGACTGAGTATGGGCCTAGAGCCAAATGTTGAGATGATATACCCTTCGTGGGATTGATATATATATAGCGCTTGGGCCATACCTTTTGCGGCCCCTCCGGAGTCTTTACACCCCCAGTGAGCGCACAGTTATTGAGGGATGGATTTCCCTGGACATGGATTTGTCCGAGATGTGACATATAGAGGGATGGATTTCCCTGGTATGGATTATGGATGAGTATGATATCCCGGAGATGGATTTCGGNNNGCCTATTCTCCCTTCTGTATTAGAACTTTGGAAACTTAAAACTTCAGTTTTATTATTCTCTGTTGTATTCATGTTAGTAGCTCATGACTGCGTGACTCCAGATCCTAGGGTGACTGTTGGAGCTCATTTCTTTTGTTAGACTGTTTTAAATGATTAAAAAAATTAGTATTTCTATGAATTGTGCCAATGATGAGTAAATTTCTCTAGTAAATGAATTGAATATTGTTGTAACGGTTCGCTAGCCTGGTTCCACGACGGGCGCCATCACAACCCGGAAACGGGTCGTGACAAACACATTCTGAACATGCACCCAACCCCGAAATCACTCATAGGAGCTAACGGAGTCGACGTATTTCAATTCCGGATCCGTCTACACACAGCTCCCGCTCCGGCCCAATTTCTAAGGTTAAAGCTCACCTTAAAGGACTATATGTCCAAAAACACTCCAATTTTCATCACTCAACGCTCCGACTCATTCCATTAACCTAATAAGACATGGGAGACACAATTATCAGGGAATCGGGGCGCTAACTCTCAAAACGACAGGTCAGGTCGTTACATTCTCCCCCTCTTGCCACGAGTATCCAACTCCGGGTGGCCCAAATCTATTCAATTCGATGGGATAACGTAAATATAAATTCAGAAATCGAAATAACTAATTAATTCAGAACTAATACGCGAAATTAGAAAATTTGACCAAAACGCCCCTCGGGCCCACGTCTCGGAATCGGGTAAAATTTATATTTCCCGGACACCCATTCGCTCACGAACTCACTCGAACCAGAATCATCGAACTCCGATGTCAAAAACCCCCTAAATCCTCAGATTTTCGGTTGGGGAAGTTTCATCAAGTTTCCATGGCTTTCCCCCCATTTTTGCTAATTAAGCTAAGGAAAATAACGGGGATTAATAGTCTAACAAGGAATTAGGATTAGAAAACGTTACCTATGATCCTTCTCTTAAAAACCCACTGAAAATCACCAATTTCTGAGCTCTCAAACGATTTTAGACTTATTAATTTCAAACCCTCGGATTTAGAATAAACACACAGCAATTTTCGCACCAGCGGTCCATTCAACCGCACCTGCGGAAAAGGTATCGTAGGTGCGGGTTTCACTTAAGCAGGACAGAGGTCGCGCCTGCGGGTCTTTTTTCGCTGGTGCGGCTCCGCGCCTGCGGAAACCCAATCGCAGGTGCGGGATTCACTTAAGCTGGACAGAGGTCACGCCTGCGGTCTTTTGTCGCTGGTGCAGCTCCGCGCCTGCGGAAACCCAATCGCACCTGCGGAGAGTGGGAAGTCCTGGCCCAACCTCGCACCTGCGGCTAGGGGCCTCTCTTGCGAGCTCACACCTGCGAAATTTCCATTGCAGGTGCAGAAATACCAGAAGGAGCCTGGTTCCGCAATTTACCAAGTCCAAAATTCTTTCGTTAAGCATCCGAAACAACTCTGAGGCCCCCGGGACCTCAACCAAAACCACCAACTGACCCCAATACCTCATTCCAACTTAGTCGAGCCTTAAAAACGCATCCCATAACATCAAAATACCCAAAAATGCATAGATTCAAGCCTAAGGATCATAGGGATTTTCAAGAATTCACCCCCGACGCCGAACCACGTCTAAACTCGTCCGAATGACCTCAAATTTTTCACACAAGTCATAAATGACATTTCGGACATGTTGTCGCTTTCGGAATTCCATTCTGAGTCTGATATCAAAATCTCACCTATCGGCCGATATCGCCAAAATTCTAACTTTCGCCAATTCAAGCTTAAATCTACGTCTGGCCTCAAAAACACATTCCGAACATGCAACCAACCCCGAAAGCACTCAAAGGAGCTAACGGAGTCGACGAATTTCCATTCCGGATCCGTCTTCACACAGCTTCCGCTCCGGCCCAATTTCTAAGGTTAAAGCTCACCTTAAAGGACTATATGTCCAAAAATACTCAAATTTTAATCACTCAATGCTCCGATTAACCTAATAAGACATGGGAGACACAATTATCAGGGGATAGAGGCGCTAACTCTCAAAACAACCGGTCAGGTCGTTACACAAATATTTCAATAATTTCATGACATTATATTTATGAATATTATTTTTTTTTTATCAAACATACATTTCATAGTGTTATTACAAAACATATGCTTTTTAGTTTGAATAATTAATTAAACTAAATATCATTAATTTAGAAAATATATATCAATTCTTTTTACAATATTAATTTAAATATTTGATTACTAATTAATGTATATTTTAAGAAAAAAATATGCATCTTAAATACCAAATCTTATATCGTTTATACTTATAAAAAATTATTTATAGGCGTATATTTATTATATTAATTTTTAAATTTGATATATACTTTATTTGAATTTTAGCCTAATTGTGTAATTATACTTGTATAATCAAACAATATACTTGTAATTACACTATAATTACGTTATGACAAACAAATAAATTGTGGTAATTACTATATTATATAATTTCTAGGTTATGTAATTACTATCTTAATAATTACCAATTCTAATTACCAAGTGTCTTAGTTGGTAATGTTGTTTTAACGGTGTCGGAAATAGAATCCACCATATAAGGGCTGCTTTAAAAGCGCACTAAATAAATAACAGATTAAAATACACAAGACATAGAACTTCCATCCCACACACTCTTTCTCCACCGCTAAATGTGATGACCCAAAAGGTTATTCCGTATTTTATAAATCAATTCTGTGTTTTGAGGTCATGAAAACCTCATTCTATCTCACCTCGATTTACGTGCGCATCCCGAACATATAACCGGGAAGTCTTTATGTGAAAACTAAGGAAAATGATAATTTTGCTTTTGGAATTGGAATTAAGTTGATTTTGTTCAACATTTTTGGTAAACAGACCCGTGATTTGACGGTCCTGAATGCCCGGAATCGAATTCCGAGGTCCTAACCCGAGAAATGAATTTTTGAAAGAAATTGTTTTCTGAAAATATAAAGGATTTTTGAAAGTTGAATTACATTTGAAATCTGTGGTATCTGGCCCATAGTTTCGTTCCGGAGCCCTATACAGGTTCGAAATGATATTTATGTCGTGTCGGTAAAGTTTGGTGAGAAACGGGAGGCGTTTGACGTGATTCGGACCCGTAGATGCAAAGTTTGATGTTTTGAAAGTTTTGGAAGTTTTCTTTGATTTTAATGATAAATTCGTTGTTAAAGGTGTTATTTCGACGATTTGATCGCACGAGTAAGTCCGTAGGAGGTTTTTGAGGTTGATTTCCCCGGCGAGATTCATCGCTTCATATCGAGTTCTGTGTTTTGTGTTTGGACAGCCATCTGATTTTCTGTACGTTTGGTTTGGCGTTTTCGGCTAAATAAAGGTTCCTTTCTCTTCTCTAATAAGCTTCTTAGTTCATGGTATCTGCTGCAACTTTGTTTGTCTTATGAAAGTTAGATGAATGTTCTTGTTAATAATTGATTACAACATGCCTAAATCATGAACTTGCTTGAGAAGTTTTATGAGGTTGATGTATATTTTAGTGTTATGAATCTGGAATCAAGTGTACTGATAGGTAGGTGTTGTTTCATTTATTAAGTTTGAGATAAAACTAATTGATATGTGTTGAGGACAAAATGAATTACCTTTGCAAACATAGAATGAAAAGCAAGTTTTGGATTAAACGAAAAGGATTTGGGGCGTTGGGTAGATTTGCAATTAAGAAGGAATGAGTTATTTTGATTATTGAGTCATCTGATACTTGGTCCAAAATAGCAGGTAAGGAAATCACTAACGTGGTAAATCCATATGCTAAGACCAATTTTTTCCCAGTAAATAGTGATATATTTTTCTTATATCAAAATAATTCATGAACATCGTAGTTTGCTTTAGACACATAATTAAATTATCACGATTATTGGTACGGCTCCCGTGACATAGTCGTGATATGTAAATTCCATTCGGGTTTGCATTTTAGGCGACCCGACCATAACTCCGAACATTAATAAAAATCAACACGTTGTAATTTGCGGGAGCATTTCATGTGGCGCGTTTAATATGTGTCCAAAAACGACAAGTGCACGCCATCGTGACTTGTTTCAGAATAATTCATAAATATTAAAAGCGACTAAAAAGTAAACACTAAAATGCACAATAGGTTTAAAATATGTAAATAATCAGATAATTAGGCCAAATATCAATAGCTAAGCGACCGTGCTAGAACCACGGAATTCGGGAGTGCCTAACACCTTCTCCAGGGTTATCAGAATTCCTTACTCAGATTTCTGGTTCGCAGACATATTTAAACAGAGTAAAAAATTCCTCGATTTATGATTCTAAATAAATAAATGGTGTCCCGGAACACCGTAAAAAATTCGGGTGGCGACTCTGAAAATTTAATAAAATAAATTTCAAAATCGAATAATGTCACTTTAATTGGAAAACTCCTTAATCCACCTTTACTGGGGGAAGAAGGAGGTGTGACAGTGACGAGGACTAGTCAGGACACCCACTGATCTAATAAATCAAAAAGACATAAATATGGGAATAACAAAATATACCGTCTAGCTAATGAATACACAATTTAATTAACACATAACAAGTTCGAGCGGAAGAAAAATACAGCAAAATACTACGGAACATCATAATAATACACAGGAAGATGGACGGAAATACAAGCCAAACACCGGAAAAATCACAATACGGTAAGAATAAGTAATAATTCAGTACTGCAACAGTTTCCACGTCAGGCCTTCGCAAACAACCCCAGGTGTTTTTATAAATTACTTCGAGTATAAACCTTCGCTCGTAAGTTTATATTGAAAGCTTTGAATATAATCATCTCAAGTAGAAAATTTCTTTGAAATATACTTTCTCCAACTATATATATATATATATATATATATATATAGTTGGAGAAAGTATATTTCAAAGAAATTTTCTACTTGAGATGATTATATTCAAAGCTTTCAATATAAACTTACGAGCGAAGGTTTATACTCGAAGTAATTTATAAAAACACCTGGGGTTGTTTGCGAAGGCCTGACGTGGAAACTGTTGCAGTACTGAATTATTACTTATTCTTACCGTATTGTGATTTTTCCGGTGTTTGGCTTGTATTTCCGTCCATCTTCCTGTGTATTATTATGATNCAAACATATTTCCTTCAAAATAAATGCTTTTCAAATATACTTCCCCAATAAAATACCTTTCAAACTTCGTTTTCTGCAAGACAATTGCTTTTCAAATATACCTTGGAAATAAAAGTCTTTCAGACATAGTTTTCTTCAAGATACATGTTTTTCAGCTATACTTTTCAATATATATCTTTCGATCATAATCTCTTCAAGATAAATCTACCGGAACTTCGTTAGTAACTCAGAATTTGTCATGCAGTACAGGGGGAAAGCTCCTGGAATACGTCTGTAGTCCCAATTTAGATATGCAGTACAGGGGGAAAGCTCCCGGAATACGTTCGTAGTCCCAAATTTAAATATGAAGTACAGGAAAAAATCTCTCGGAATACGTCTGTAGTCCCAATTTAAATATGCAATGCAGCTAACAGAGAGAACAACTAGAACACGACAGAAACATCGTACATTGCCACAACAAGCACAAAAGCAACAAAAGACAGAAAGGCCAAGTGCGACGAACAAATCAAGACAAGAACTTAAATCACAAGAATGGTTAAACTCACTCATAAGAAGTAGCCACTGAAGGAAATGCCAAGCATAGAGAGAAAACGGTATAACGAAGGGAAACAAAGCAAATATAGCAACGATTCTCAGTATTCAAGTTCACAACAAGAAGAAAAAAAATCATCCCGGCAAGGGAAAACAGTTGTAACCAAGCTTGCTTAAACAATTAGATTCACGGAATAAAACTCAGCTTGAACAATGCTCAGTAATAGGCCACACCAAGGAGATACCATCAACATGGATGATTTTCAAACTAAACCTAAGTAGCACTTAAGGAAAAATCATATAAATCACAGTATACGACTCACGTGCATGGTTGACACAAACAAATAGATATTCCAATTACGGCTAGACAATTATAGGGCTAGATCATACTAATTCTAGTCAATTAGGCAGTTTATGAAGAAAATATAGCATGATGATAGGAAAAGTAAAATTCTTAACTAAGCCAATTAAGATCAGACCGACCACAAGGGAATTTAAAGCAAGTAATTCTAATTTAAGCAAGAAGAGATGAAACTCACAACCAGAGACTTAGTCATAACAATTACAAATTCATGAACAGGGAATATAAGCACCTAAGAACCCTAAAAGGCCAAATTCATACAAATAAGTTAGAGTACGCACTCGTCACCTCGCGTACACGGGCTACAATCAACATAGAAGAGTCAATTCCTAAGGGGTAGTTCCCTCACACAAGGATAGGCAAGATACTTACCTCAAAAACGACAACCCGGTACTCTAAAATGGACATCTCGGGTGAAAAGATCTCTGGACGGCTCAAATCCAACTATAAAAACTCCAAAACACACATAAATCGTATAAGGAACTATTCCGAATAATAACGTTTCAATATTTACAAAAATATAAAAATTGCCCCAAAAGTCGACCCCGGGCCCACACCTCTGAACCCGAAAAAATTTACAAAAACCAAATACCCATTCCAATACGAGTTCAACCGTACAAAAATTATCAAATTCTGATACCATTTCATCTCTCAAATCATGAAATTTCTTTTTGAGAATTTTCTTCAAAAAGCCAACATTTTCTTGAACCCAAAACACAACTTAAATGAGAAAAACAAAGATAAAATAACGGGATATATATAATTCTAGGTGAAGAACACTTACCCACTCGATTAGCGTGAAAATCCCCAAAACCCGTTCCCAAATACGAAGTCCAAAACTCAAAATATGAATAAAATGACTAACCCTCGCTTAAATGAAATCTGCCAGGACTTCCACACATGCGACCAACTTAGCCGCATGTGCGCATGGCCTATCGCACATGCGTCTCTTTCCTCTTCTGCGCCCAAGAGTCCGCTCCTGCGACGCTGCATGTGCGCTCCAATACTCCGCACCTGCGGAGGCTACCTAGTCCTCCTCCTTTCGCACATGCGCACCCTTTTTTCGCGCCTGCGAAGCTTGCACCTTCGGTTCCCTATCCGCAGGTGCGTTCACACCATAACAGCAGCACCAACTGCATTTCCAAACTTCGAACTTCCCGTTAACTATCCTAAACCACCCCGATCCCCTCGGAATCTCAACTAGTTACACCAATAGGTCACATACCAATACATGAACTTATTCGAACCTCTAGAACACCCAAAACAACATCAAAACATCGAATCAATCTTGGATTCAAGCCTAAGAATTTCTAAACTTCTAAAATTCGCCAACGATGTCGAAAACCAACCAAACCACGTCTGAATGACCTGAAATTTTGCAGACAAGTACCAAATTATATCCAGGTGTTGTTCCAACTCTCAGAATTGCATTCCGACCCCGATATCCCAAAAAGTCAATTGTGGTCAAACTTCTCCATTTTCTAACTTCCGCCGAACTATCTCAAATTACTATACGGACATCCAAAACCAATTCCGGATGCGCGCCTAAGTCCAAAATCATCATACGAAGCTGTTGACATCACCCAAAACTCATTCTGAGGCCGTTTACACAAAAGTCAAACCTCTGGTCAACTTCCATCACTTAAGCTTTCAAAATTGAAATTTTTCTCCCAATTCGACTCTGGATTATCCGGTAACTTAATCCAACCAAGCACGCAGGTCGATATACGGAAGGTGAAGCCGTTCAAGACCTTACGTAACTGAACAGAGCTTAAATTATCAAAATGACCGGTTGGGTCGTTACATTCTCCCCCTCTTAAAACCAACGTTCGTCCTCGAACGTGCCAAGATTCACCCCGAACTCATCCAAATTGCTGAATGCACTCTTCCAACACAAACCCGCGGGTGATTCCACATCACCCCAACCTACCTAAGTCTGATGACACAATCAAAACTACAACTTAGCCTTCCTACCATCACTGATAAGACTCATACCCCAATTTCTCACCTTCTACTCATTTCCAAAAGACCCGATTCTAAATCCATATCTGGCATCAGCCTTAACCAGCTGCATCAATTCATGACTACACCCATAAGTTACAACCACACAAAATAACACATCACACATGGGCTCAAAATAACACTTTTGATCACAATAGCTGCCCGATATCAACTCAGCATTGGCAATTAGCCTCACATCTGAAAGAAATCTGTTTCAACCTCTCATAGACTTGATGATGATGCACTAACACAAAGATCTCATTATTAGACACCCGAATCACCAAGCCACAACTAACACCACCGGGCACACACCCCACAAGCTAAAACTTAAGAAGCACATAACGAAAATGACTGAATATGAAAAGAGAAACATATAAAGGAACTACAAAACAAGCCCATAGACACAACTCTCTATCAATACAGACTTATAGAAGCAATATAACAAGGAAGAAGCAAAGCATATGAACAAATCACAAGGATCCCATCCTGATAAAATTTCCGCTGCGGTACTCAGCCTGGTCCAAACATATCGAATCATAAACTATCACCAGGACCTCGCCCTCAAATCTAAATCACATACCGAAAATATATCATACCAATTAAAATTCCTCACTAACTCATCTCGGCTGATAAAATCATAACACTCACTGAACTCACATCCGATAGAGTATATTAAAAAAATCATGTAAACAAAATAGTTAGGAAAATCACATAAGCCTACCATGATGAACAACAACGACTCACTCCTAGCCTCACCACTCTCAATGATGAATAAAACAACGATAGACACGGGTCACCACTCATAGAATCTCCCAATAGGAGCAAACTTGAAAAAATAGAGTGCAAGTATGAAACTCACTCCTAAATGAAACAACAAATAAGGGAATTTGTCCCGACCAACAGAACTATAGTGCAATACAATTGGTGCCCCTCTGTAACAGATCAAAACATACATATATGATAATATCCGGCACAACGACCTCCAGCCTACTATGTGAAACACATCAATGGGCCTGGGCCTCCCCCTCTGGGCGCCCTCTACTCACCTGAATACCCTGTTGTGACACACCTAACTGAATCCTTGGACAATCTCTCACCCTATGACTGGTATCTCCACACTCAAAACAACCTCTTTGCTGACATGGCTGTTGAAACTGTACAATACGAGTACTCTGAGACCCATGGGTACCTGAAACCCCATGCGAAACCGGTAATGCAAACGGAACTGGCTGACCCTCAGAACCTCTATCGTGATGTACCCTACCTCCATAATAAGGAGCAGTAGATCCCCCAAGTATATGAGGCCTCCTCACTGCTTTGCACTCTCTCCTCTGGCCTCGTCTGTACTCTCGCTCCCGATCCCACATGCCCTCTAACCGGCGAAGCGATACCTACCACCTGCTGGAATGAGACATCCGACTCCAACTCTCGAGTCATGCTGAACCGAATATCCTGCCTGAGCCCATCAATGAATCTACGGGCTCGTCCCCTAACTGTAGCAACCAAGTGAGGTGCATATTTGGCCAACTCACCTAATCATGACGGCATACTCTAATACTGACATAGTGCTCTGACGCAATTGCTCAAACTACGCACACCATGCCTCTCGGAGGGACTGAGGTGTAAACTCTCTCAAGAACATCTCTAAAACTGACCCCATGTAGGTGAAGCTGATTCGGCCGGGCTACCCAACTCATATGTCTTCCACCAGTGATACGTCGCTCCTCAAAAGTGAGACGTGACAAAAACAACCGGACTCGTCTCCACAATACCTGTTGTCTGAAGAATGGAGTGACACTCCTCCAAGAAACCCTGGACATCATTTGTCGCCAATCCACTGAAGATACGAGGTTGGTACTTCTTGTACCTCTCCAGTCTACGATGTTGTTCTTCAGATGCTGCTGCCCTAACCATGGGCTCAATTGGATCCACATGCTGTGTTGCCATGGCAAGTGGAACCTGACCAACATGATCTCGCTGCTCTAGAGAGTAGGCTGCGGTAGTCTGAACTCCTCCCCTGATCTGTGGAGTAGCTGGTGCAGCTGGAATCAATCCCGCCTAAGTCATTGTACCGATTATACATAGAAACTGCGCCCAGGTGTCCTGAGGCCCGGGGGTAACAACAGGCACCTTCAGTATCTGTCCCCCCAATTGGAACTATTGGCGGCTCCTCAACGGTTGCTCTAGTAAATGCCCTAACTGCGGCATGTGCTCCTCGTCGACCTCTTCCTCTGCCCCTAGCGACATCTGTCTCGGGGTACATCATCAGGAACCGTAGCTGGTATCCTCACCATAGGTGAGAGAATGGAACGATAATTTTAAACTTCAAGATCAATGAACTCACACGATAGGAATGAAGGGAGTGAAATTGTCCTAAATGTTCCGTAGCCTCTCGAAGATAAGTACAGACGTCTCCGTACCGATCCGCAAGACTCTACTAAACCCTCTTATGACTCGTAGCACCTATGAACCTAGAGCTATGATACCAACTTGTCACGAACCAATTTTCCCTCCATTGGGTATCGTGACGGAACCTAGTCTTAAGGACTAGGTAAGCCTATTATTTACAACATCAAATTATAGTACGAGAATCGATTAAGTGCTTTTTGAAATAAATCTCAACACTTTAGACTCTTTTTTTTCCCAAAACCTGGTAAGTACAAGTCATAAGCTTTAAAGAGATTACACCAACATTTCCTAAAATATCACTGTTCAGAATTAAGTACAACAGTGCAACATAAAGATAAGAAAGTGACTCCGAAACCATGAACGCTGGAGCGGTTTTGCCTTGAGTCTCCACAACAAAAACCGCGCTGCTAGCTATCGATCGACCGGCTATGCAAAATCTGGAATCTGCACAAAAATGTGCAGAAGTGTAGAATGAGCACACTACAGCGGTGGCCAGTAAGTATCAAGACTAACCTCGGTGAAGCAGTGACGAGGACTAGTCAGGACACCCACTGGTCTAATAAATCAAACAGACCTAAATTTGGGAATAACAGAATATACCGTCTAGCTAATGACTACACAACGTAATTAACACATAACAAGTTCGAGCGGAAGGAGAATACAATGAAACATCATAATAATACACATGAAGATGGACGGGAATACAAGCCAAACACCGGAAAAACCACATTACAGTAAGAATAAGTAATATTGTAGTACTGCAACAGTTTCCATGTCAAGCCTTAGCCAACAACCCCAAGTTTTTTTATAAATTACTTCGATTGTAAAGCTTCGCTCGTAAGTTTATATTGAAATCTTTGAATATAATCATTTCAAGTAGAAAATTTCTTTGAAATATACTTTGTCCGACTATATATATATATATATATATATATATATATATATATACATTTTTAGATAGAGAAATCTTCAAACATAGTTCCTTCAAAATAAATGCTTTTCAAATATACTTCCCCAATAAATACCTTTCAAACATCATTTTATGCAAGACGATTGCTTTTCAAATATATCTTTGAAATAAAAGTCTTTCAGACATAGTTTTCTTCAAGATAAATGCTTTTCAGCTATAGTTTTCAATATATATCTTTCGATCATAATCTCTTCAAGATAAATCTACCGGAACTTCGTCCGTAACTCAAAACTTGTCATGCAGTACAGGGAGAAAGATCCTGGAATACGTCCATAGTCCTAATTTAGATATGCAATATAGGGGGAAAGCTCCCGGAATACGTCCGTAGTCCCAATTTAAATATGCAGTACATGGGGAAATCTCCCGAAATACGTCTGTAGTTCCAATTTAAATATGCAATGCAGCAAACAGAGGAAACAACTAGAACACGGTAGAAACATCATACATTGCCACAAGAAGCACAAAAGCAACAAAAGACAGAAAGGCCAAGTGCGACAAGCAAATCACCACAAGAACATAAATCACAAGAATGGTGAAACTCACTCATAAGAAGTAGCCACTGAAGGGAATGCGAAGCATAGAGAGAAAATGGTATAACAAAGGGAAAACAAAGCAGATATAGCAACGATTCTCAATATTGAAGTTCACAACAAGAAAAAACCAAATCATCCCGGCAAGGGAAACCAACTATAACCAATCTTGCTTAAACAATTAGATTCACAAAACAAAACTCAGCTTGAACAATGCTCAGTAATAGGCCACACCAAGGATATGCCATCAACATGGATGATTTTCAAACTAAACCTAAGTAGCACTTAAAGAAAAATGATATAAATCACATTAAACGAATCACGGGCATGCTTGACACTAACGAATAGATATTCCAATTACGGCTAGACAATTATAGGGATAGATAATGCTAATTCTAGTCAATTAGGCAGTTTATGAAGAAAATATAGCATGATGATAGGAAAAGTAAAATTCTTCAACTAAGATCAGACCGACCACAAGGGAATTTAAAGCAAGTAATTCTAATTTAAGCAGGAAGAGATGAAACTCACAACCAGAGACTTAGTCATAACAATTACAAATTCATGCACATGGAATATAAGGACCTAAGAACCCTAAAAGGCTAAATTCATACAAATAAGTCCGAGTACGCACTCATCACCTCGCGTATATGGGCTACAATCAACATACAAGACTCAATTCCTAAGGGGGAGTTCCCCCACACAAGGTTAGGCAAGATACTTACCTCAAAGACGACAACCCGGTACTCTAAAATGGACATCTCGGGTGAAAATACCTCCGGACGGCTCAAATCCAACTATAACAACTCCAAAACACACATAAATTGTATAAGGAACTATTCCAAATAATAAAGTTTCTATATTTACAAAAACAAACAAATTGCCCCAAAAGTCGACCCCTGAGCCCGCACCTCGGAGCCCGACAAAATTTACAAAAACTGAATACCCATTCCAATACGAGTTCAACCATATAAAAATTACCAAATTCCATACCATTTCGTCACTTAAATCATGAAATTTCGTTTTGAGAATTTTCTTCAAAAAAACCAACATTTTCTTCAACCCAAAACACAACCTAAATTATAATACAAAGATAAAATAATGGGATATATATAATTCTTGGTGAAGAACGCTTACCCACTCTATTAGCTTGAAAATCCCGAAAAATTGCTCCTAAATACGAAGTCCAAAACTCAAAATATGAAGAAAATGACTAACCCTCGCTTAATTGAAATCTGACAAGACTTCCGCTGTAACGACACGACCGGTCGTCTTGCGTATAGGGACCCCGTTCCCCTAGATAAAACTTCCCACAGCGGCTTCTCGTGATTTATGACTTGCGGGGATGGGTTGTTCGGGATTTGGATGTGTTTAGAGTGCTACAGGAACACTTGGTTCCTTAAGGTTGGCCATTTTTGGCCAAGTTTGACTTCAGTCAACATTTTTAGCAAACGACCTCGAAATTGAGTTCCGACAATTTCAGTAGCTTCTAATGATGATTTCATACTTGGGCGTGTGCTCGGAAAGGGCGTTTGATGACCCGGGAGCATTTCAGTGCCCACTATGGAAATAAATATTGCCTTAAGTTTGGAATTTGGTTTGGAACGTGATTTTATGTTATGAAGGTCCGAACAGAATCCCGAGATCGGGAATAGTTCCGTTATGTCATTTATGACTTGGCAAAATTTGAATTCATTCTGAGTAGTATAGGTCGGTTCGGCGCATCGTTATAGAAATCAAGAACTTGAAGTTCTTAAATTTGATTCAATTTGGTTTTGGGGAAAAATTCTGAGTTTTGTTGTTGTTTTTCACGTTCTGGAAATTCGAGCGAGTCACTATCATGAATACAGACTTGGAAGTGCTTTTGGATGGGGTTTCGAGGGGCTCGGGTGAGCTTTGGACCCCCGGGAGCTAAGTTCAAAAAACCAGATTTTTGTTGTCTGGTTTCCTTCTTCGCGATCGCAGAATGGGGGGCCGCATTCGTGGAGAAGGAATTGGGCTGGGCTGCTGAATTCTCTTCGTGTTCACAGAAAACACTCCGCGATCGCGGTAGGTAGGGTCCCTGACCTTCGCGATCTCATCCATGTCTCCGCGTTCGCGATGGTTTGGATCCCTGACCATCGCGATCGCACCCATGTCTTCGCGTTCGCATATGTGTAGGACGGGGCCAGGCCCGTTTACTCTTCGCGATTGCAGGTTCTTTACCATGTTCACAGAGGTCTAGCCAGTTGGCCTTCGTGATCGCGGGCCCCTTTCCGCGTTCGCATAGAAGGGCCTCAGGGGCCTGGGCCATTTGGCCTTTGCGATCGCGGGCCCCTTGTCGCGATCACGATGAATGGCAGTTGGGCAGTGCATTTTTATAGCGGGATTCAAGTCATTTTTCCCAACTTCCTCTTCTTTATAGGGGTGTCTTAGAGCTTTCAAGAGGACCGTTCAACCTAGTACTTGAGGTAAGTAAATTCTACCATGATCTTGGTTAAATACCTAGATTGCTAATTGAACTAACTATTAAATAAGGGAAGAATCAAGAATTGGGTAGTAAATTAGGGTTCTTGGGGGAAATGGGTGAATTGCTCATATGTGGTTATGAATTTAAGTAGAAATCACATATTAATGATCCTTAGGATATGGGAGAGTTATTCCTTCGAGAATTTTCGGAATTCGAGCGTGCGGGCCTGGGGTTAAATTTTGGGAATCCTTCAAGAATGTTGATATTGTTGAATAAATAGGATAATCTCCCTTCTTTGAGCATGCATTGATGTAATTGTACCATGTTCTGGCTAGTTACGAATCCTCGGGTGTAGAGATCGTAGTTTCGGGCGCATCCTTGGTCCGAGGAGTAGATTCATCACGAGGTGAGTCTCCTTTCTAACCTTGTAAGAGGGAATTGTCCCCCTAGGTGATTTAAATGCTATGTGTATCTGTTTGGGGGCTATGTACACACCAAGTGACGAGAGTCCGTACGTGGCAGCTATTATTGTTAGGTCCGGGTAGTTTGGCCCACAACATGCCTTATAATTTCATTGAAATGACCTATATGTTATGAATACTTGTTGTGCGTAGTAGTGTTCTCTAAAATTTTGTGGCATTTGACTTGAAAGGAAATTGTACATATATGGGATCGGGCCGTACGCCACAGAGGATTTGAAAGGTAATTTTATATATATGGGACCGGGTCGTACGCCACGACGGATTTGAAAAGTAATTGTATATATATGGGACCGGGCCGTACGCCATGGCAGATTTGAAAAGTATTTGTATATATATGGGATCGGACCGTAGACCACAGTGGATTTGGAGATTACTTGAAATATATATATGGGAGCGGGCCGTACACCACGGCAGATTGAAAGATAGTGGTTTGACAGATACTTGGAAAAACGGAAAGTGTACATTGTTGTTTAATTTCAGCAGCTACTTGAATTTCTGTACATGTTATGTATTTTCTGCTCACTGCCTTACCTGCCAACTGTATTTCATTATATCATGCCGTATGTTATATTATTGTACCTTAGTGAGTGTCAAGTCGACCTCTCGTCACTACTTCTTTGAGATTAGACGGGATACTCACGGAGTACATATTTCTTTATGTACTCATGCTGCACTTCTGTACTTAATTGTACATGTTCTGTGGCTGGTGCATCTGGTTATCAGATCGGAGCTAGATATTGACCTTAGCGGACCTGAATTCACGGTGAGCTGCTTCTTCTGGAAACCTCCGGCAGCACCATGGAGTTTCATTTTATTTTGGTTTCCCATCTATTTATTCAGACAGTGGTATTGTATATTCTATCTTTTGGTTATCCTGTTAGTATGTCTGTGACACTCCTGACACTAGTTCCTGGCGCACACATAATGGTTATTTTTGGATTTTTGGCGGTATATGTATATGTTCGTGCACTGGAACACGCTTCTTTACAACTATTATATCTACCACAGGGTTATATTCTTTAGATATCATGTGTAAACTTATCAAATTGGGTAAATGTCGAACTATATAATTAAATGAAAAAGGGATCACTTAGTGAAATTTATGTTGGCTTACCTAACCCCGCAGTTGAGCGCCATCGCGACCTGAGTTAGGATCTTGGGTCGTTACAACGTGGTATCAGAGCTCTAGGTTCACGTAAGTCTCACGAGTCTCGGGCAGACCCAGTAGAGTCTTGCGGATCGTTACGGAGATGTTTGTACTTATCTTCAGGAGGTTATAGGGTGTTAGGAAACCTCTCTTCATACATATTCTATCGTGCAACCGATGATGTACTCAAACTTATTCTTCTATTCACTCACAGATGGTGAGGACGCGTGCATCCGATGTTCCTGATCCGGGAGATGCCGCTGCCCCCGCCATTCGAGGTCGTGGTAGAGGACGGGGTAGGGCACCTGTCCGAGGTAGGGGACGAGGGCGTCCCAGAGTTATACCATTCGCACCACCAGAGGACCCTACCATTGAGGAGCAGGACGAGGTGCCTCCAGTAGCTCCTGCTCCAGTAGACTTTATGACGGCGCCGGGCTTCCAGGAGGTCATAGGCCGTATGATGAGATTCATGGACACCATGTCCCAGGCTAGCCTATTTCAAGCAGATCCCGCCACTTCTCAGGCAGGAGGGGGAGTTCATACCCCTACCGCTCAGGCTGCAGGATAGGCAAAAACAGTACACCATACCCCGGGTACACCGCCCGTGGGTGGGATCCAGCCTATAGCAGCAGCACCAGGGCCCATTCCAGTCGCAAAGGGTGATCAGCTGAAGATGTTGGATAGATGGAATCGACTACGCCCTCCAGTCTTCGGGGGTGAGCGAGGTGACGATGCCCAGGGCTTCATCGGTAGGTGCAGGAGCATACTGCATAACATGAGGATCTTGGAGTCTCATGGGGTCGACTTCACTACATATCAAATAAAGGGAAGAGCTCGCAGGTAGTGGCAGTCTTACATACTCAGCAGGCCAGCAGGTTCTCTTCCGGTTACTTGGGAGCAGTTCACAAAGATGTTCTTGGATAGATACATTCCACCCTCGGAGAGGGAGGAGCTGCGGCGACAGTTCGAGCAGCTTGAGCAGGGGCAGATGTCGGTGACAGATTATGAGGCTAGGTTTTCAGAGTTGTCACACCATGCACTCATGATATTGCCTACTGATGCTGAGAGAGTGCGGAGATTTGTGGCTAGGTTACATCCAGGTATTAGAGACACCATGGCAATAGAGGTGGAGATGGGTACTCCGTATCAGCTAGTGGTAGAGATTTCTCGCAGGATCGAGGGTTATCGGTTGCGGAGTAGGGAGCAAGGTCAGCAAGATAAGAGGGCTAGGTTCTAAGGAGATTCCAGGAATGCTCCAGCTAGGGGCAGGGGTCAGCCCAACAGGCCTTCATACTCAGCACCTCCACTACCTCATCGAGGTGGTTCAGTGAGGCCTCAGTTCAGCACCATACCAGAGCGTCTCTACCGTCCTCCAGCCATCCAAAGTTAACCCAGTGGTTATTCCAGTCACCAGAGATCCTCCAATTCTTACCTTAGTGCTATGCCGAAGGGTTCACACCGCTCCCCGTTCATTCAAGACTCTTCTTCGGGACAGCAGGCTATGATATCTGGGGTTTGTTATGGGTGTGGGTAGTCAGGTCATATGAAGAGGTATTATCCCAAGTTTCGGGGCAAGACAGTGCAGCAGAGTTACCAGCCTATGGGTTCAGCACTAGCAGTCCGGGCGCCTAAAGGTGGAGGTCAGGTCGGCAGGGGTTGTCCTAGAGGGGGAGGCCAGTCAGGAGTGGGTCAGCCAACTCCTGTTCATTCTAGGGGAGCTCAGTCTTGGGGTGCTACAACCAGGTTTTATGCCATTCTGTCCAGATCAGATGTCGTGGCCTCAGATGCCGTGATCACAGGTATTATCTCAGTATGTGGTAGAGATGCTTCAGTGTTATTTGATCTAGGGTCCACCTATTCGTATGTTTCAGTACTATTTGCTCATTTTCTGGGTGTTCCTCATGAGTCCTTGGGTTGTCCTTTATATGTATCCACTCTTGTGGGCGATTCTGTGGTGGTAGACCGGGTCTATCGGTCTTGTGTGATCACATTCTGCGGTTCGAGAACAGAGCATACCTGTTATTGCTCGACATGGTTGATTTCGAGGTTATTTTGGGCATGGATTGGCTATCTCTTCATCATGCCGTGTTGGATTTCCATGCCAAGACAGTTGCTTTAGCCATGCCTGAGTCGCCGAGGTTGGAGTGGAGAGGTTCTTTAGTTAGTGCATTCAAAAAAGTTATTTCCTTCATGAAGGCTCGACATATGGTCGAGAAGGGGTGTTTGGCTTACATTTCCTATGTGCGGGACACCACTATTGAGTGCCCGACTATTGATTCGGTGCCAGTTGCTCGAGAGTTTGCAGACGTATTTCCTTCAGATCTTTCGGGCATGCCTCCAGATCGAGACATTGATTTCTGTATTGATTTGGCTCCAGATACTCAGCCTATTTCCATTCCCCCATACCGTATGGCTCCTAAGGAGTTGAAGGAGAAACTTGAGGATTTTTGGCCAAGGGGTTCATCAGGCCGAGTGTATCGCCATGGGGTGCTCTAGTGCTATTTGTGAAGAAGAAGGATGAGAATATGCGAATGTGCATTGATTACCGCCAGTTGAATAAGGTTACCATCAAGAACAAGTATCCTCTGCCGCACATTGATATTTTGTTTGAACAGTAGCAGGGTGCTCATGTGTTCTCGAAGATTGATTTCAGATCGGGTTATCATCAGTTGAAGATTAGGGGTTCAGATTTCCCGAAGACTGCATTTCGTACCAGATATGGCCATTATGAGTTCCTAGTGATGTCCTTTGGCTTGACTAATGCCCCAACATCATTCATGGACTTGATGAATAGGGTATTCAGGCCGTATATTGATTCCTTTGTCATTGTATTAATTGATGACATTTTGATTTACTCACGGGGCCTGGGTGAGCATGAGAAACATTTGAGAGTTGTGCTCCATACCCTGCGGGAACAGAAGTTGTATGCTACGTTCTCCAAGTGTGAGTTCTGGTTAGAGTCTGTGGCATTTCTGGGGCATGTAGTATCCGGAGAGGGTATCAAGGTTGATCCACAGAAGATTGAGGCAGTTCAGAGTTGGCTGCGTCCTACTTCAACTACAGAGATCAGGAGCTTTCTGGGCCTAGCAGGCTATTATCATCGATTCGTGGAGGGGTTCTCTTCTATTGCAGCTCCATTAACTAGATTGACTCAAAAGAATTCCCCATTTCGATGGTCCGATGAGTGTGAGGCGAGCTTTCAGAAGCTCAAGTCAGCATTGACCTCAGCACCAGTTCTAACATTGCCTTCCGGTTCTGGGATGTATACTGTGTATTGCGACGCTTCACGCGTCGGGTGGGGATGTGTGTTGATGCAGGACGAGAGAGTTATTGCTTATGATTCGCGCCAGTTGAAGGTTCATGAGAAGAATTAACCTGTGCACGACTTGGAGTTGGCGGTGATTGTTCATGCTTTAATGATTTGGAGGCACTACTTGTATGGTGTGTCTTGTGAGATTTATACCGACCACCGCACCTTGCAGCACTTGTTTAAGCAAAGGAATCTTAATCTGAGGCAGCGCAAATGGCTTGAGTTGTTGAAGGACTATGATATCACCATTCTGTATCATCTGGGCAAGGAAAATGTGGTAGCAGATGCTTTGAGCAGGAGGGCAGGGAGTATGGGTAGCTTGGCCTACATTGCAGCTGAGGAGAGACCTCTAGCTTGGGACAATCAGTCTTTGGCTAATCGCCTGGTGAGATTAGATCTTTCGGAGCCTCGTCGAGTTCTAGCCCATGTGGTTGCTCAGTCTTCATTATTGGGGGAGATTAAGGCTCGGCAATTTGATGATCCGTGTCTAGCAGAGCTTCGGGAGATAGTGGTCCAGGGTAGGGCCAAGGAGGTTACTTTGGGCGAGGATGGTGTTCTGAGACTCCAGGGTCGTTTGTGTGTACCTGATGTTGATGGCCTGAGGGAGAGGATTCTAGCGGAAGCGCACGGTTCTTGTAATGACACAATTTAATGTAACGACCTCATCAATACCATAGAAAATATACCAACATGCTGGGTCTCCACCTTTAGGAGTCTAACCTCCACCTTCGATATGTAAGTTGAGTTGTAACTGCAATGGGCCACGTTGCCTGACTGTTCTGATGAAATATGACTCTCCCAAGTCTAGGACAATTTCTATCACTAGCCGAAATGAAGTATCAACCTGCCCTAAGTCGTCCGAAATTTAACAATCATATTTTAGTCCTTTAATGAGTATGAGGACTCTCCCTCTGGCTATATGAGCCAACGTAGGAGTATGACGTGCTAACTTATCGAACCTGATTGCATATTCTGACACCGCCATATGACCTGACGCAACCGTTCAAACCTTATGCACCACGCAAACTGGAAAGTTCGAGAAACAAATTCTTTCAAAAGCATTTATGAGAACTGAGTCAAGTAATTGATGTTGCATTGGCTGGTCACCCTCTTCGTAGGCTTGTCACAAACACCGATGACCAATTTCTTCTTTTACTATGCTAACTCAACACTGATGAGCTACCCCTTCTATTCATATACTTTTCATTATTCTTTTGGGGTAACTCTCGTCTCTATTGACACACAATGATCACAAAAGTAAAGCTCTACACTTATAATTCTTGGCACGAACCATATAGTCTAGAAGCTCGTCAACCATTGTACTCCCTCTGGAGCACCCCAAAGTCCGCAACCGTAACTTCCACACCGCGTAGACCTTCTGTAGATTTAAAGTTGTTCGAATAACGTCTTTGGTACTGAGGTATAAGGTTATTAAGGAGACTGGCATACCTCAATTCACAGTTTTATCTCTTGCAACATCTCCGGCCTTATACATTCCAAGCCAAAACCGATATAACACATGACCCCGCAATCTATTCCTTGACGGTGGACTTTTCCACTTGGCACGAAGTCATAGGTCACAATGCCTGATAATCTAAAATGTTAAACTTCACGGCTCATATCGACCTCGTTGCTTTCAACTATTCCCTTGTTATGCAACACGGGAGTAGCTATAAATGCTTCTGTGATATGGGCTTGTCCAACATGTACCGACTGAGCTAGAACCTCCGCGTCTAGATCCATATATGATTGTACAATAGGTGATGATGTTTGAGCTTTAGACTGAGCTCCGCATCTGTCTCTTCCCCTAATCGTAGATATCATTGGGGCTTCACCTCTTGTCCAGTTGTAGACGCTTTGCGTGTTGTCGAGATTTGTGAGAGGACAAGAATAGACAAGTTCAATCATCAATGGTGGAATAAATTTGCACGATTAAGTAGAATAGAAGTGAGATTGTTCCTAACTTCATAGCCTCTAAGAGATAAGTACAGACGTCTCTGTACCGATCCTTCAGACTCTACCAAGTTTGTTCGTGAATATTGAGACCTAAGCAACCTAGGGCACTGATACCAACTTGTCACGACCCAAATTTCCCCAACCTTAGGGATCGTGATGGAGCCTAACATCACACTTTCTAGGCAAGCCAATGTTAGAGTTCGATTAGTTATTTACCTTTGATTATCCATTTAAACATAATAAATAATTATAAAATAAACTTAAGCTACTGACTTTCAATGAATAATTCCAAACATAAAATAATAAACACTAAAATAAACTGAGCTACGAACTAATTATATAAGTAACTCTAGAACTACCCCAGAGTCTGGTGTCACAATTCACGAACTACTAAAGAATACTACAAATAATGGGCTGAAAGAAATCGTGTAACTGTTCTGAATATAATTAAATAGTTTTATAAAAATAGGAGAAGACTCTCGGGATCTGCAAATGCCAACAGATATACCTCGTGTCTCTGAATAAATGAATAGTCCCTCTAAATATCTCTATTGTTGGTCGATACCTGGATCTGCACAAAAGAGTGCAGATTGTAGTATCGATACAACCGACCCCATGTACTGAGTAAGTGCTGAGCCTAACCTCGACGAAGTAGTGACGAGGCTACGGCGGGGCATTAACAATATATAACCTGTGACAATAATATATACAATAATGCAACAATACAATTCTATATGAACAAGAAAAATATAACTGATACAATAAATATAAAGCAAGAAGGAAATCTAAACAAATAATTAAGTACTGCAACAACAATGAGTTAACTCAGCCTCCTTTTCCAAGCCTCGGCTATAACGACCTCTCAAATGATTTCCAAGTTTCCAACTTTAACTTTAAATAAAAGTAGTGCCAAAATATGAAAAATAGTAATATAAAATGGTAGTTTTCGAATCTTGTTTTTTCTTTGAAAATCATTAAAAATATAATTGTCCTCCCTTATCGCTCCTTGTTGCGGCGCACCACCCGATCCCACCAGACATATCATATCCATTTATTCACCCGTATCACGGCCAATTTATTCACCCGTATCAGAATCAATTATCCACCCTTATCACACCCCCCTTATCACAGCCCCCTTATCACCGCCTTCCAAGTCAAAGCCTTTCACATTATTTATGTCTCGACAAATTGTAAATAGAACAAGTTTTACTTTAAAATAATAGTATAAGTAGAGGATGAAATAATGACAATAAAACAATGAGTGTTCCAGCCTTTAATTTATAAACAGTAAAACTTGCATATTCTTCCTTATCATTGTCTTGTTGTGGCGTGCAACCCGATCCCACCTTTTCACAATATCACAATCAATTATTCACCCTTATCACAACCCCCTTATCACAGCCCCCTTATCACACAAATTTTGTTTATTCATCAAAAACTTTCACAATTAAGGCCAAGCCTTTCACAACACTTTTATTTCAACAAATTTAAAACAGAAAATAGTATAGCTCGTAAGCTTCAAATAATATCATTTCACAATTAAACCAACTAAAATATGTGCAAAGACCCGTAAAATTTCTTAACTAAATAAGATGCCGGGTTGGTCCCCATGTTGTTATAACGCTAGGAATTCTTAAAAACGGACCTTTTTGAAGTAAAAGTACCCCAAGATTAAAAAGATAAAATTTTCTAGAATTTTTGCGGATCTACAGTCCACTATGCGATCTCAGATCAGGTGTGCATAACGCATAATGGTCGCATACTTGGACAGTTGATGTCCATTTTGAGGACATCTATGCGGCCCAAAATGCTATCGCACTTTGGAAATGCGGGCCGCATAGTTGTCGCATTCTTGTACCTCCATTTTTGCGGAGGAGGTTATGCGACGCACTGTGCGATCGCATAACTGGTATGCGGACCGCATAGTGGTTGCATACCTGGGCAGTCTGTTTCCCGTGTTGTCCTAGCTGAGGGACATTTATGAGACAGGAATGCAGACTGCATAGCATAAATGCGATCGCATTCCTGACCGCATTCCCTGCTTCGGGGATTCTAATATCTAATTTTTATACCCAACCCCAAACCTAATAAAACCCCTACCCCTTTCATTTTAACGTCTATTTGCCTAAAGTAGAGAGAAGGGAGAGTGACTTTTGTGAGAGAAAGTCATCTTCTCCACAAAATTGGTCCTCCATTTCTACTCAAGCCTGGAAATATTCGAGTAGTCGTTGTCTTCTTCACCATAAGAGGTAAAGTTCTCACCCCATTTCTTCCTTAAATTCTCTGAATATAGCTAAAATGGTACACCCCTAGGTGGTTCTTGAAGATGAGAGTTAAGACCTTGCATGCATGTGATTAACTTACCATAACCTAGTAAAGGGAAGCAAGTTAGAGTAATCTTTCACTAAAAAAGGTTTAGTTAATCTAAGGGATCACATAGTGTTTGATAAAATGCCCAAATGAGTTCATGATTTCTAATTCTAAGTCTAAACATGTCATCTTGTAAATTAGATTGAAGGCGTTAGAAGGTCCAGTGGTTTGAGAATATATATTAAAGGGAAATTCGGACTCGAGGTATGTATGGCTACCTTTAATCTTTGTAGAGCCGCCTTGTCGGTGTCCGAGCATTCAGTATGAATTCCTGGTTTGATTGTATTTGAATCGATTGTCTTATTATGATGAGGTGAAGAATCGTGTTCTCTGAATGCCTTAGTTGATTTCCATGCCACCATGCTACGTGAGATTGTGAACTGTGAATCTTTGTACTTACTCTATCATGTGCAAACCTCGTTATATGCTTGAATATCTCGGTATGAAAGGAAGTGCTACTAAATGAACGAAATGATAACGAACCCATGTGTTGAATGTATCAAAGTGCTAAAGGCTATGTAGCAAATGATGGAAAGGAAATGTGGATTGATTTAATTAAGCTAAATGATTATGGTATACCGTAAATGACTCACTGTTTGGTAAAGGTTATTGTGCCCTTGATTTCACATGATTGTTTGGTTGTTATGAATTTATACTCTTGATGATAGAAATCCTTGTTATTGAATTGTTGGTTGTTGTTAGTATCAGCGTGATTGTACAGTGGGATCGGGTTGCGCGTCGCAACAGGAGGGATAAGGGCGATATGTTGAGAAGTAATAAGGGTGGAATATGATTGTACAGTGGGATCGGGTTGCGCGCCGCAATAAAAGAAATAAGGGTGGAATGATGAGAAGAAATAAGGGTGGAATGTGATTGTACGGTGGGATCGGGTTGCGCGCCACAACAGAGAGTGATTGAAATAAAGAACAGTGAAACTCTCATTGTGTTTTCTGTGTTTCTGTGTAGTATTTGTTTGGTTTACCTGACTGTCTCCTATCTGTGCATTGTTTTGCTTTTACTTAGAGTAAATTTTGTTCATACATACTAGTATTATTCAATGGTACTAACGTCCCTTTTGCCGGGGCGCTACATCTTTATATGGATGTAGGTGGTTCCATAGCAGGTAGCTCCAACCGCCGATAGTCGTGCCTCCTCTTCATCCCTTCAGCAGTCCTGGTGAGCCCCACTTCCTCACAGGGCCCGTGTAGTCTATAGAATCTCTTTTTTTATATGTTGTGTCTCTAAAGGTGTAGTCGGTGCCTTGTTGCCTGTAAAGACCCGACCGGTCGTTTTGCATATTCGAACCCCATTCCCCTAAACAAGACTTCCCGTAGTGGCTTATAGTGATATAGACTTACGGGGACGGGTGATTCGAGATTCAGAACTGTTTAGGGCAGTATCGGAACACTTAGTTCCTTAAGGTTTGCTTTTGTGGACAAGTTTGACTTCGGTCAACGTTTTCAGTAGACGATCTCGGAATCGAGTTCCGACGGTTCCAGTAGCTTCATATGATGATTTCGGACTTGTGCGTATGTCGGAAATGGGTTTTAGATGACCCGGGAGTGTTTCGACGCAAAATAGCAAAAATAGAGTTTCCTTAAGTTCATAATTACTTTGGAACATGTTTTTGTGTTATCGAGTTCAAAATGGAATTTCGAGACCGGGAACAGTTCCGTTATGTCATTGGTGACTTTCTTGCAAAATTTGGTGTCATTCCGAGTAGTATAGGTCGGTTCGGCGCATTAGAACCGAATTTAAGAACTTAAAGTTCTTAAGTTTGATTCTAGGGGTTTTGAGGTGTGATTTTGAGTTTTAGCATTGTTTTGGGTGTTCTGAAGGCTCGAGCAAGTCTGCAATATGATTTAGGACTTGTTGGTATAATTGCACGGGAGGCTCGAGTGGGCCCAGGTGCCTCCCGGACACCAAACGGGACGAAACGCCAGCAGCTTCAGCTGCTGGTGCACTAGGTCACGTGTGACCACATGTGCGGTTGCCCAGATCGCAGGTGCGAGACCGCCCCTGCAGTCAAGGCCTCGCAGGTGCGGCCCCAGGGGAGATGGTCCAAAACCGCAGGTGCGGACCTTTCTCCGCAGGAGCGGATCCGCTGGTGTGGAAATCCTTCCGCAGGTGCGATCCCCAGCCTTCTTGCCAACTTTAGCAGGTGCGAGACTGCAGGTGCGGTCCTCGAGCCGCAGGTGCAAGATCACTGAAGGCAGTGAGCTCATTTAACACGGGACTTAACCATTTTTCACCATTTTCTTCTCCACCTTAGGCGATTTTGAGAGCCCATAAGAGGGTATTCGGCCTAACTACTAAGAGGTAAGTAATTTCCATTTAAATGTTGGTTTATTACATCTAATCTTAGGTAAATTAACACCCAATTAGTGCAAATCAAAGGGTTTAGAGAGGAAACCTAGGGTTGATGAACTTTAGAGCATTTTACCACTTTCCTACCAAAACCATGCAAAACTATATATTAATGATCCTTAGGCTATGGGTGAGTGTTTTCTTCGAAAAGTTCCGGAATCCGAGCGTGTGGGCCCGGGGGTGAATTTTGGGATTTCTTCAAGAATGATGAATTAGCTAAACTAGTAAGAGTATTTCATACTTTTGAGTGTATATTAACATATTTATATAACATTTGACTATTTTCGAGTCCTCGGGTGTAAAGTTTGGAGTTTCGGGCGCGTTCTTGGTTCGACAAGTAGGTTCGCCACGAGGTGAGTCTCCTTTCCAACCTTTTAAGAGGGAATTGTCCCCATAGGTAATTATAAATGATTAAATGTCCTTATTTGCGGTGGTTGCGCACGCACGAAGTGATGAGAGCCCGCACGTAGCTACTACCATGTTATGTCGGGTAGTCTTTAGGACTCACAAGCATGTTTATGTGCCTTGCCTATATTTCTACATGTATTCCTAGTTGATTATTATCCTTGAACTAGAATGAGAATAATGGAAAGTTACATTTAACTTTTACTGTTGCCTTGAACCTTATTTTCTGAGTATAATCTTTATAAATTCCTGAATTTCCTGATAAATTCTGTGTATGTTTACGAGCACCCGTGTTGCATGTATGATTCGTGAGCGGGGTAGCCTTATATTTATGTCAATCGTGTCGCATGATCGATTCGCAAGCGGGGTAATAGATGCATCTATGGTTCGTGCCGACCCTCGGCAGTGCACATTTATATTTGCGTCACTTCGGTCGTACACTTCGGCATACTATGTGCTATGTATTTGTCTAAGAGTCTTGTTATTATTATTGATAAATAAATTGCTTCCTGTGGAAGGGGAACTTGGGATTTTTATGATAATTGCCATTTGACTCATGAGAATAAATTGCAGTTTTATGTACTTGATACTTCATGCCTTAGTGATCTCCATGACTACTATTCCTGTCTAGACTTACTAAATTGTATTATTGGTTATTAACCCTAGTAAGTGTCATGTCTACCTCTCGTCACTACTTCTTCGAGTTTAGACGGGATACTCACTAGGTACATATTTGTTTATATGTACTCATGTTACGCATCTGTACTTAATTGTACAGGTTCTGAGGCAGGTGCATCTGGTTATCATACCAGAGCGCGATCTTGAGGGTACCATCTGGATTAGACTACACGGTGAACTTCTCTTCTTGGGGTTCCTCAGCAGCACTGTGGAGTTTCTATTATTTTTGGATATTTCTGTCTACCCCCCTTCAGACCGTTGTACATTTATGTTGTCTACTTTGTATATTCCACTAGTCGCCTATGGACTTGTGACTCTAGGTCTTGGAACACGTAGTTGGTTTTCCTAGTATTTTGCTATACTGTATATGTTGGCAAACGATCTTTTGAGTTTCATTTTATCAAGTTGCATCACTTGACTGTAAATGATTTCCTAATGTAAAATTTGGCAAGTAACTTAAATATCAACTAGGTGAGGTAACTTCAGTAGCGAGCTAGTGTTGGCTCGCCTGACTCCGGTGTTGGGAGCCATCACGACCTGAGTAGGAATTCGGGTCGTGACAACATGGTATCAGAGCTCTAGGTTCACGTAAGTCTCACAAGTCACAGGCAAACCTAATAAAGTCTTGCAGATCGATACAGAGACGTCTGTATTTATCTTCGAGTGGCTATAGGGTGTTAGGAAACCTCTATTTATTCATATTCTATCGTGCAGCCGATGGTTTACTAAATCTCGTTCTTCTATTCTCTCACAGATGGTTAGGACTCGTGTAGCTGACATTCCTGACCCGGGAGATGCTGCTACTCCTGTCGTCCGAGGTCGTGGCAGAGGTCGGGGGAGGGCACCGTCCAAGGGTAGGGGACGAGGGCGTCCTAGAGTTGTTCCATTATCACCCCCAGCAGATCTAGCAGAGGATCACATCACTAAGGAGCAGGGTGAGGTGCCCCCAGCAGATCCAGCTCCGATGGATTTCATGACTGCACCAGGCTTCTAGGAGGTCATGGGCCGTATGATGCGGTTCATGGACACTATGACTCAGGCTGGTTTATTTCCAGCGGATCGTGCCACATCTCAAGCTGGAGGGGGAGTTCAGACCCCTACCGCCCAGGACGCAGGTCATGCAGCGACAGTATATTAGACTCCGGGTACTTTGCCCGTGGGTGGAGCACCGCCAGCAGTAGCAGCACCAGAGCTTAGACCAGTTACGGACGGCGATCCGCAGAAGCTACCTGATAGATGGGCTTGATTGCACCCTCCTATCTTCAGAGGTGAGAGGGGCGAGGATGCCCAGGACTTCATTGATAGGTGCAGGGAGTGACTGCACAACATGAGGATTCTGGAGTTCCATGGAGTGGATTTCACTACTTTTAAGCTAGAGGGCAGGGCCTGCAGATGGTGGCAGTCATTTACCCTTGGTAGGCCGGCAAGTTCCCCTCCTCTCTCATGGGAGCAGTTCACTCTGCTGTTCCTGGACATATATATTCCACCCTCACAGAGGGAAGAGCTGCGGTATCAGTTTGAGCAGCTGGAGGAGGGGCAGATGTCGGTGATAGACTACGATGCCAGGTTTTCTGAGTTGTCTCGTCATGCCCTTATGATTCTTCCTACTGATGCAGAGAGAGTGCGGAGATTTGTAGCTGGGCTGCACTCATGTATTAAGGCCAACATGGCCCGAGAGGTGGAGATGGGTACTCCCTATCAGCTTGTGGTCGAGATAGCTCGTCGTATTGAGGGTTATCGATCGAGGGGCAGAGAGCAGGGTCACCAGGACAAGAGAGTTAGATTCTCTGGAGATTTCAAAGGTGCCCCAGGCAGGGGCAGGGTCAGTTCAGCAGGGGCCATCCTAGCAGGCCTCCACACTCAACTCCTCCACCACCTCCCCGTGGTTTTCTAGTGAGGCCTTATTTCAGCGCCATGTCGGAGAGTTCTTACAGCCCACCAGCCATTCAGGGTTACTCTGGCGGGTATTCAGGTAATCACGGGTCTTCTAGTCCTTACTTCAGTGCCATGCCAGAGGGTTCTCATCGTCCCCAAACTATCCAGGATTCTTCTCTAGAGCAGCAGGTCATGCAACCAGCGAGGTGTTATGAGTGTGGGGAGTCAGGCCATATGAGGAGAACTTGTCCCAGGTTTCTGGTCAGGGTTGTTCAGTAGAGTTACCAGCCTACATACTCAGCACCGGCGCCCCGTCCACCTAAAGGTAAATGACTGACTGGTAGAGGTCGTCCTAGAGGTGTAGGCCAGGCAGGGGGAGCTCAGCTAGCTTCTATTCAGTCCAGCGGAGCTCAGTCTTCAGGTACACCAGCCAGATTCTATGTTATTCCGGCCAGAGCAGATGTAGTGGCCTCAGACGCCGTGATCACATGTACTATTTTAGTAAGTGGTAGGGAGGCATCAGTGCTATTTGATCCAGGGTCCACTTATTCATATGTGTCAGCCTTATTTGCTTATTTTCTGGATGTTCCTCGCAAGTCCTTGGATTCCCCTATATGTGTGTCCACTCCTATGGGTGATTCTGTGGTGGTAGACCTGATCTATCGGTCTTGTGTGATCACCTTCTGTGGGTTCGAGACTAGAGCAGACCTCTTGTTGCTCGACATGGTTGATTTTGAGATTATCTTGGGGATGGATTGGCTATCTCCTTATCATGCCATCTTGTATTGCCATGCCAAGACAGTTACTTTGGCCATGCCTGAGTTGCCTAAACTGGAGTGGAGAGGTTCCTCAGTTAGTGCAGCTAGTAGAGTTATTTCTTTCCTGAAGGCTCGACATATGGTCGAGAAGGGTTGTCTAGCATATCTTGCTTATGTGCGGGACATCACCGCCGAGTCTCCGACGATTGATTCAGTGCCAGTTGGTCGAGAGTTTGCATATGTCTTTCCTTCAGACCTTCTGGGCATGCCTCCGGATCGTGATATCGGTTTCTGTATTGATGTGGTTCCAAGAACTCAGCCTATTTCTATTCCCCCGTACCGTATGGCTCCGAAGAAGTTGAAGGAGCAGCTTGAGGAGTTGTTGGCTAAGGGGTTTATCAGACCGAGTGTGTCGTCGTGGGGTTCTCCAGTTCTATTTCTAAAGAAGAAAGATGGGTCTATGCGGATGTGTATTGATTACCGCCAGTTGAACAAGGTAACTATTAAGAACAAGTATCCACTGCCGCGCATTGATGATTTGTTTGACCAGTTGCAGGGTGCTCGGGTGTTTTCTAAGATCGATTTGAGATCGGGGTATCACCAGCTGAAGATTCGAGCCTCGGATGTTCCGAAGACTGCTTTTCGTACGAGATATGGCCATTATGAGTTCCTAGTGATGTCCTTTGACTTGACTAATTCCCCAGCAGCATTCATGGACCTGACGAATAGGGTATTCAGACCGTATATTGATTCCTTTGGCATTGTCTTCATCGATGACATCTTGATTTACTCACGTAGCTTGGGCGAGCACGAGCAGCATTTAAGAGTTATGCTCCAGACCTTGAGAGAACAAAAGCTATATGCTAAGTTCTCGAAGTGTGAGTTTTGGTCGGATTCCGTGGAATTTTTGGGGCATGTAGTATCCGGAGAGGGTATCAAGGTGGATCCTAAGAAGATTGGGGCAGTTCAGAGTTGGCCACGTCCTACTTCAGCTACAGAGATCAGGAGTTTCTTGGGTCTAGCAGGCTACTATCGATGATTTGTGGAGGGTTTTTCATCCAATGCATCCCCACTGACTAGATTGACTCAGAAGAATGCCCCGTTCCGATGGCCTGACGAGTGTGAGGCGAGCTTTCAGAAGCTCAAGACAACATTGACCTCAGCACCAGTTCTAGTATTGCCTTCCGGTTCTGGGATGTTTACAGTGTATTGTGACGCTTCACGCGTTGGCTTGGGATGTGTGTTGATGCAGGAAGGGAGAGTGATTGCATATTCTTCGCTCCAGCTGAAGGTTCATGAGAAATATTATCATGTGCACGATTTGGAGTTGGCAGCGATTGTTCATGCTCATAATATTTGGAGGCACTACTTGTATGGGGTATCTTGTGAGGTTTATACAGACCAAGCAGAGGGATCTTAATTTGAGGTAGCGCAGGTGGCTTGAGTTGCTGAAGGATTACAACATCACCATCCTTTTTTACCCGGGCAAGGCGAATGTGGTAGCAGATGCTTTGAGCAGAAAGGTGGAGAGTATGGGTAGTTTGGCTTACATTGCAGCGGAGGAGAGACCTCTAGCCTTGGACATTCAGTCCTTGGCTAACCGCTTGGTGAGATTAGATATTTCAGAGCCTCATCGAGTTCTAGCTCATGGGTTTGCTTAGTCTTCATTATTGGGGGAGATCAAGGCTCGACAGTATGATGATCCGTGTCTGGTAGGGCTACGGGAAACAGTGGTTTATAGTGGTTCCAAGGAGGTTATTATTGGCGAGGATGGTGTTCTGAGACTTCAGGGTTGTTTGTGTGTTCCTAATGTTGATGGCTTGAGGTAGAGGATTCTCTAGGAGGCACATAATTCTCGGTATTCTGTTCATCCTGGTGCTACAGAGATGTATCGTGATTTGAAGCACCATTTCTGGTGGAGGCGAATGAAGAGAGACATTGTGAAGTATGTGGCTAGGTGTCTTAACTGCCAGCAGGTTAAGTATGAGAACCAGAGACCAGGAGGACTACTTTAGCAGATACCCATTCCTGAATGGAAGTGGGAGCGCATTACTATGGACTTTGTGGTTGGGTTGCCTCGGACTTTGCGGAAGGTTGACGCGGTTTGGGTCATTGTGGATAGATTGACCAAATCAGCGCATTTCATTCCTGTAGCTACTACTTATACTTCTGAGAGGCTAGGTCAGATTTACATTCAAGAGATAGTCCGGTTGCACGGTGTGCCGGTGTCCATTATATCAGATCGAGGTCCTGAGTTCACCTTGCACTTTTGGAGAGCATTGCATAGTGAGATGGTTACCTAGATAGATCTCAGCACAACATTTCACCCTCAGACTGATGGTCAGTCAGAGCGCACATTTCAGATATTGGAGGACATGCTCAGGGCATGTGTGATTGACTTTGGAGGTCAGTGGGACCAGTTCTTTCCTTTGGCCGAGTTTGCTTACAATAATAGTTATCAGTCCAGCATCGAGATGGCTACATTTGAGGCTTTGTATGGTCGGCGATGTTGTTCTCCTATCGGGTGGTTTGAGCCTAGTGAGGCTAAGTTATATGGCACGGACATGGTGAGAGATGCCTTGAAGAAAGTAAAGCTAATTCAGGAGAGGCTCCGTACAGCACAGTCCAGACAGAAGAGTTACGCGGATCAGAAGGCACGTGAGGTATCATTTATGGAGGGAGATAAGGTTCTGCTGAAGGTTTCTCCGATGAAGGGCATTATGAGGTTCGGAAAGAAGGGAAAGCTGAGACCGAGGTTTATAGGTCCTTTCAAGGTGTTGAGGCGAGTTGGAGAGGTTGCTTATGAGCTTGCCTTACCTCCCAGCTTATAAGGGGTTCATCCAGTAATTAATGTATCCATGCTCCGGAGATACCACGCTGACTTCTCTCACGTGGTTGATGTCAGCACTATTCAGTTGGATGAGAGATTGGGCTACGACGAGGAGCCAGTTGCTATTGTTGACATGCAGAATTGCCAGTTGAGATCCAAGAGAGTTTCTGCTATGAAGGTCTAGTGGAGGGGCCAACCAGTCGAGTAGGTGACTTGGGAGTCCACGGAGGACATGCAGAGAAGATATCCACGCTTATTCAGCACTTCAGGCATGATTCTAGACCCGTTCGAGGACGAACGTTTGTTTAAGAGGTGGAGAATGTAATGACCCGACCGGTTGTTTTGCATATTCACTCCCTGTTCCACTAAATAAGACTTCCCGTAGCAGCTTATAGTGATTTATGACTTGCAGGGATGGGTGGTTCGGGATTCAGAAGTGTTTAGGACAGTATAGGAACACTTAGTTCGTTAAGATTGGCCTTTTTGGCCAAGTTTGACTTCGGTCAATGTTTTGAGTAGACGACCTCTGAATCGAGTTCCGACAGTTCTAGTAGCTTCGTATGATGATTTTGGACTTGTGTGTTTATCCGGAATGGTTTTAGATGACCCGAGAGTGTTTCGACGCCAAATAGCGAAAATAGAGTTTCCTTAAGTTCATAATTGGTTTGGAACATGTTTTTGTGTTATCGAGGTCCGAATGGAATTCCGAGACAAGGAATAGTTCCGTTATGTCATTGGTGACTTTCTTGAAAAATTTGGTCTCATTCCGAGTAGTATAGGTCGGTTCGGCGCATTAGAACCGAATTCAAGAACTTAATGTTCTTATGTTTGATTCTAGGGGTTTTGAGGTGTGATTTTGAGTTTTAGCGTTGTTTGGGATGTTCTAAAGGCTCGAGCGAGTCCGCAATATGATTTAGGACTTGTTGGTATAATTGCACGGGGGGCTCGGGTGGGCCCAGGTTCCTCTCGGACACCATACAGGGCCAAAAACCAGCAGCTTCAGCTGCTGGTGCACCAGGTCTGGTGTGACCGCAGGTGCGGTTGCCTAGATCGAAGGTGCGAGACCACCCCTGCGGTCAAGTCCTCGCAGGTGCGACCCCAGGGGAGATGGTCCAAAATCGTAGGTGCGGACTTTTCTCCGTAGGACCGGATCCGCTAGTGCGGAAATCCTTTCGCAGGTGCGATCCCCAGCCTCCTTGCCAGCTTCTGCAGGTGCGAGCCTTGGCTCGCAGGTGCGAGACCACAGGTGCGGTCCTTGAGCCGCATGTGTGAGATCACCGAAGGCAGTGAGCTCATTTAACACGGGACTTAACCATTTTTCACCATTTTCTTCTCCACCTTAGGCGATTTTGAGAGCTTAGAAGAGGGTATTCGACCTAACTACTAAGAGGTAAGTAATTTCCATTTAAATGTTGGTTTATTACATCAAATCTTAGGTAAATTAACACCCAATTAGTGCAAATCAAAGGGGTTAGAGAGGAAACCTAGGGTTGATGAACTTTAGAGAATTTCACCACTTTTCTACCATGAAACCATGCAAAACTACATATTAATGAGCCTTAGCCTATTGGTGAGTGTTTTCTTCGAAACGTTCCGGAATTCGAGCGTGTGGGCCCGGGGTGAATTTTGGGATTTCTTCAAGAATGATGAATTATTAATGTATATTAATGTATTTATATAACATTTGACTAGTTTGGAGTCCTCGGGTGTAAAGTTTGGGGTTTCGGGCGCGTTCTTGGTTCGAGAAGTAGGTTCGACACGAGGTGAGTCTCCTTTCCATCCTTGTAAGAGGGAATTGTCCCCATAGGTAATTATAAATCATTAAATGTCCTTATTTGCGGGGGTTGCGCACGCACGAAGTGACAAGAGTCCGTGTGTAGCTACTACCATGTTATGTCAGGTAGTCTTTAGGACTCACAAGCATGTTTATGTGCCTTTCTTGTATCTCTACATGTATTCCTAGTTGATTATTATCCTTGAACTAGCATGAGAATAATGGAAAGTTACATTTAACTTTTACTGTTGCCTTGAACCTTATTTTCCGAGTATAATCTTTATAAATTCCTGAATTTCCTGATAAATTCTGTGTATGTTTACGAGCACCCGTGTCGCATGTATGATTCGTGAGCGGGGTAGCCTTATATTTATGTCAACCGTGTCGCATGATCGATTCGCGAGCGGGGTAATAGATTCATCTATGGTTCGCCGCTCGACCCTCTGCAGTGCACATTCATTTTTGCGTCGCTTCGGACGTACGCTTCGGCATACTATGTGCTATGTATTTGTATGAGAGTCTTGTTATTATTATTGATAAATAAATTGCTTCTTGTGGAAGGGGAACTTGGGATTTTTGTGATAATTGACATTTGACTCATGAGAATAAATTGCAGTTTTATGTACTTGATACTTCATGCCTTAGTGATCTCCATGACTACTATTCCTGTCTAGACTTATTAAATTGTATTATTAGTTATTGACCCTAGTAAGTATCACGTCTACCTCTCGTGACTACTTCTTCGAGTTTAGACGGGATACTCATTGGGTACATATTTTTTTATATGTACTCATGCTACGCTTTTGTACTTAATTGTATAGGTTCCGAGGCAGGTGCATCTGGTTATCATACCAGAGCACGATCTTGAGGGCACCATCTGGATTAGACTACACGGTGAGCTGCTCTTCCTGGCGTTCCTCGGCAGCACTGTGGCGTTTCTATTATTTTTGGATATTTCTGTCTACCCCCCTTCAGACAGTTGTACATTTATGTGTTCTATTTTGTATATTCCACTAGTCGCCTGTGGACTTGTGACTCTAGGTCTTGGCACACGTAGTTGGTTTTCCTAGTATTTTGCTATACTATATATGTTGGCAAACGATCTTTTGAGTTTCATTTATCAAGTTGCATCACTTGACTGTAAATGATTTCCTAATGTAAAATTTGGCAAGTAACTTAAATATCAACTAGGTGAGGTAACTTCGGTAGCGAGCTAGTGTTGGCTTGCCTGACTCAGGTGTTGGGCGCCATCACGACCTGAGTAGGAATTTGGGTCGTGACGTTGCCGGAAAGTCTATATAAACTCCTAGTAATCTTCGAGACTCGTTAGACACTATGTATATATATATATATATATATATATATTGGGCAGTGCTCGTATTTGCTCGTAATCGTGGTGCGTATCGGGAATGTTGTATCTATTATGTATGTTTTGGGAAATCTAGTATAATAATGTAAATGAGAAAAATTGGATTTATTGTGGTAACACACACTTTTAAGCTCATCTCACGGTTTCATATAAATAAGGTATGTTATGAACACCGGGTGACGCGCTGGGTAGGAAAGGCAAACCAGGTCTGCTTTATCGGGATCATCCGGTTAGGCGCTGGTCTCGTCCCTCGGTTTTGGGGCGTGTCAATATGTAAACACCGTAACGCTGTCAACCCAACTCAATCTTTATGTACCATGATAAAATCAAGAGAACAACCAACACTTTTAATACACTTGCCACAACAATTGGAAACAATCAATTGAAACCAAACAACCACGTAAACCTCAACAATCATAAAATAGTTAACCTGCATTCCTCGTCACTTCCTCAATATTATCATAAATGAAATCACAACAATATTTAACAATACAATAACAAGGCCAATTAGTCATAGAAACAATAATGGACATAAAAACATTAAAACAAGAATTAATTAAGTTGGGAACGGGAAAAGGGTTCATGCTTAACAGACAAATTGGGTGGTGCATAGATACTCGTCACCTCACCTATACACCACGCCCATGAATTTCACATAGAAAACAAGTGGGGATTCCTATTCCCTCAAGTCAAAGTTTGACCAAACACTTACCTCAATTTCGCAGGCCACTCACTGCTCAATTACAACATTTCTGATGTTTTAGACTTCAATACTACACAAGAATACAAGTTAATTGTGCAGTACCCAATTTTCGAGTGTTGTCTAATAAGAAGAACTAGGTTCTTCTTAGTCTACTACTTACTACTGTTTGCGGAATAATTAAGCAGTAATAGTAAAGACACAGTGATTTTTATGTGGAAAACACTTGGCTCAAAAGGTGAAAAACCCACGACCTACTCCTCAGTAGGATTTGCTCAAAACTCTTCACTAAACTCTGAGCCAAAAACGGACTTACAAAATAAACTCTTTTGTAATCCTAGGACTAACTCTAATCCTTTTTGTACCAACTAGCCTTTAGCTAATTTCTATAGAATTCAAGCTAACTCTAACTTGATCAGTTTGTACCTATTACAATTGCTTCTATGAAAGCTGATAAGATACAATATTTAAACTCCTACTACAATCAACTAGACTCAATATACAAACAATGGAACTGTTCCTTATAGTTGAACTGTAGCCTTTGTATTCGCACAACAATTCTGCTTGCAAAACCTCTGAAACTTTTGCTTCAGAACTTGATTCACTTTTGCACTTGTGCGTCTTCTCTTTCAGCAGTAATACATTGATTATTTATAGAGTCCGTTTGTTGAGTCCATGATTCAATTCTGATCCAACTCTTCCTTGGTAAACGAGTTTGATTGTGACTCAACTTCCTTCCTCTATTTCTGTCTTAGCTGAAAGCAACTTCTATCTTCTCTTATCAATTTGCAACCTTTTCATATTAGGAGACATTCTCTAGTTCTTTGATACTTAGCAATCATTAATATCTCCTAGACTTGTACGATTCGTGATCCAATTCCTTCATTCATAAGTGTATGCTATGATGGACCCGGTTCAACTGGACACCTTTTGTCAATCTTCAAAACCCATTCAGTGACATGGGCCAACACTTTCCTTTAGAATCTTGCTCTAACTTGCTCAAATATAATCATAATTAACTCAATATCATTAATTAAGGCTAAAGGAACTAACTTTATTCAAAATTATAATTTTTCCTAAGTTTTCTCAAAAAAAGTGAAAACCCGACCCCGGGCCCGCTTGGTCTAAACTCGGGGTTCGGACAAAATTACGTTTACCCATTCACCCATGAACCCAAATATATAATTAGTTTCGAAATCTGACCTCAATTCAAGGTAAAGATTCGATTTTACAAAATTTCCTAATTCTACCCAAACCCTCAATTTTTACCATGAAAATTCTTAGTTATTGATTTAAAAGTGATGAAAACAATGAGTAGTTGAAAGAGTAAAGTTTAGAATTAATTACCTATGACTTGGGGATGATATTTGGTGAAGGAATTTGTTCCTAGGGCTGTGGGGTTCGAAAATTTGAAAAAGAAGAAGTTTGCCCGTTTTATATATATTTTTCTACCAGCTATTCTACCTTGTTTCTCATGCCAAACGATCCTCAAACTCGATTTTTATGTCTTCAATGGATTCCTTGTAAAATTCTAGTCAAGTTAGGCTTTTGAATTACTCGATTTGACCTTATAATGAAGGAGATATGTAGGTTTTAATATTTGCAAATAGTGTAGATTTTTAATACGCCGTCAGGGCAATTTCGTAATTAACCTGAAAAATCTGGCAACCTTAGTAAAATGACCATATCATCCTCATACGATGTCCAAATTCAATGATTCTTTTTTATACGGGTCCGTAATTACGATACGGATCCAATAGTTCATTCAAAACAAAAATCGGAACTCATTTGTTCAATATGATATTATTTATTCTTGAAGAAACGACGTCGAAGCATAAGAAAGAACGAGCGCAACACAACCCAAACCTATTTGAAACTCACTCGAGCCCTCAGAGCTCTAAACAAAACATGCACGCAAGTCTAAAATCATCATACATAAGTGCTCGTGCGATCAAATCATGAAAATAACATGAAAAACAATGAATTAAATCTCAAAACTCATTATTTTCCTCAAGAACACTTATAGTTCATAACTTTTCAACCGGATGTCCGAATCACGTCAAACGAACTCCGTTTTTCACCAAATTTCACAGGAAAGGCCTAAATATCATAAAAAATCTGTCTCGGGCTCCGGAACCAAAATACGAGTCCTATACCAATGATCAAACATTAATTTTTTTCTTTATTTCATAATATTTCAGCAAAACAATATCTTTCAAAAATTGATTTCTAAGGCTTGGGACCTCGGAATTTATTTTCGGGCATACGCCCGAGTCCCATATTTTACTACGGACCTCCCGGGATCGTCGGAACACAAATCCGGATCCGTTTACCCAAAATGTTGACCAAAGTCAACTATAATCAAATTTTAACCCTATAAATTACTATTTCTCATATTTTAACATAAAAGCTTTCCGGGTTCATGTCCGGATTGCGCACGCAAATCGAGGTATTTAAAATTAGTCATTTGATGTCGAATAAGCCTAGAATTGGGTCTAAATTCTTAAAATGACCCTCTGGGTCATCACACAACTCTATAATATCGCTTCACTTTTAACATCCTCACTTTTGCACACTTCGTCAACCTTGGCATCATTAATAATATTTTGGTCGAAAAGTTTGAATTCCTCTTTCCGCTCTACAAGCTGGCTAGTATCTACAACAATTGGTTGCAGGGCATCAGATGCCTTAACCTTTTTATTCAATTAAGCCTGCAGGTCATGGATATCTGAGCCAAATTTGTCTATATTTTGCCTGATGTCACGACCCAATTTCCCATCTGTTGGGTATCACGATGGCACCTTGTATTAGGGACTAGGTAAGCCTAACCTTTTATGAATAACAACAACAATTAAAGAAAATCTAATTTTCGATATGGAAACCTTTACATAATTTTACCGTTTCCCAAAACCGGTAGTACAAGTCATAAGCTCTACAGAGTTTTCTACAACCTCTAAATACTAATGTTTAGAAATGAGTAAAAATAGTTGAATACAATGTAAGAAGGTGACTCTGAAGCCTGCGAACGCAGCGACAGGTTTACCTTGAGTCTCCTCAGCAAGGATCCACACAACTACTAACGATCAATATCTGGATCTGCACAAGAATATGCAGATGTGTAGTATGAGCACACCACAGCGGTACCCAGTAAGTATCAAGACTAACCTCGGTGAAGTAGTGATGAGGACTAGTCAAGATACCCACTAGTCTAATAAACGGGAAAAGCATAAGTAAAGGAAAGTAGTAACTCATCAAATAACAACGGAACGCCATAATAAGACATAGAAGGTTGGACGGGAACACAACCCAAATTCGAAAGTCACAATACAGTAAGGGCAAGTAGTAACGCAACACTGCAATAGTTTTCACATAAATCCTTAGCCAACAACCTAATAAATTAGTCAAATGTTTCAAGTGTAAACTTTCACCCGTAAGTTCTTATATTGGGATCTTTAAAATATGATCTTTTTCAACAGGAAATTCCTTTGAAATATACTTCCTTCTGATATAACTTTTCAAATAAATATCATTCAAACATAGTTCTTTCAAGATAAATGCTTTTCAAATATACTTTTCAAATAATGTCTTTCAAATATAGTTTCTTCAAGATAACTGCTTTTCAATATACTTTTCAAATAATGTCTTTCAAACATAGTTTCTTCAAGGTAAATGTTTTTCAAGTAGAACTTTTCAAGTAAATATCCTTAGAGTATAGGTCACCCTGTGACACCCAAGCATAGAAGATTAATAGCTCCAAACACAGATAAATCAATAGGAGAATCTACCGGGATCCTGTCCCGAACTTATTATGCAGTACATGGGGATCTCTCAGAATGCGTCTGTAGTCACAAAATAAATATGCAGTGCTGGGAGATCTTCCTAAATACATCTGTAGTCCCAAAATAAATATAGAGTACATGGGGATCTCCCGGAATACGTCTGTAGTCCCAAAATAATGCAGTCCAGGGGGATCTCCAGGAATACGTCTGTTGTCCAAAAATAAATATGCAGTGTTGGGGGATCTTCTGGAATACGTCTGTAGTCCCAAAATAAATATGTAGTGCTGGGGGATCTCTCGGAATACGTCTGTAGTCCCAAAATAAATATGTCGCGCAACCAACAAAGACAACAATTATAGCACGACAGAAAACTCGTACATAACCAAAACAAGTACAAAGCAACAATGATAGTAATACAAAGTATGACGAGTAAATCAATACAAGAACTTTAAATCACAAAGGAAACAGTGGAACTCGTTCACAAGGAATAATCACGGTAAAGAATGCTAAGTGTAAAGAGAACAACTTAACCAGGGAAAAACAGAAACGTATCAACAAATCCATAATATTCAAGTCAACAATAAGAGGCCATCACGAGTCAAATAATTCCAAATAAAGGCAAGTCGACTAAGATATAGGTTATCTAAACTCCTTTTGGAGGTTGAGCAATTATGAGAGATATTCAACAATTCAAATACGGGTAAGCAGCAAAGAGATAATCATAACTCCAGTTAAGGCTAAAACATTATATGATGAGACACTAATAATTTCAATTAATTATAGGCAGTTTATGAAAATATAGCATGACGATAGAAGAGGTAAAACCTTTGGTTAAGTCAAATCAGGGTCAAGTAGACGGTAAGGGTGAATCCTAAAGAAATTATCTCTATTCAAAGCATGTAGAGGTGAAAGTAGAAAATAATAACTCAAGCGTATCAAGAACAACTTCATACACAGTGAATATAAGAACCTAAGTACCCTAAAGGGAAAACATCCCACAAATAAGTCCAAGCATGCACTCGTCACCTCACGTACACGGACTACAATCAACATAGAAGACTCGAATCCTAAGGGGTAGTTCCCCCACACAAGGTTAGGCAAGATACTTACCTCGAATCACTCAACTCAATCCGAAACCACGCTCTTGCCTCGAGTATCCAACTCCGAATGGTCCAAATCTAATCAAATAAATTGCATAATGTAAATAATACTACAAGTAACTACTTTAGCTAATGAATTCGAAGTTAAGGCAAGAAAATAGGAAAAATGCCCAAAACTTTTCCCCGGGAATATATCTCATAATCGGGTAAAAATCACCAATTACGAACACTCATTCACTCACAAGTCTAACCATACAGAATTTACTCAAATCCGATACAAAAATCTCGATCAAAACTCCAAAATTCAGCCTAAGAATTTTTCTCAAATCTTCCCTAATTTTTCACTCCAAATCACTAATTTAATGTTGAAATTAAAGAGATAATCATGGGAATTATCCAAAACTAGGTAAGAATCACTTACCCCAAACACCCGCGCAAGAATCTCTCCAAAAATTTCCTTCTACCGAGTTCCCAATTAAATTTTGTGATATGAACTCAAAACCCTCGTTTTTGAACTTTAAAGTCTGCCTAAGTTTTGCTTCTTCATGTTCGCGGGCCACCCATCGCGTTCTTGATGAACAAAAACTCGCAGAAGCCATTTCAAAACTCTTCTCAGACAGCCTGTAGTATAATGGCCATAACATTTTGTACAAACCTCCAAATTAAAAATGATTTAATATTTTGAAAATTCGACACCAAGATCTACAGCTTTCATGCTTTGATCATCTTCCAATTCCTTATAGATTGTGAGATATGAGCCCCCAAAGTCATACATGTGTTATCACGACCCATTTTCGGAGTCGTGATGGTGCCTGTCGTGGAACCAGGCCAGCCACCCATTTATTTCTAAACTAGGTCCAATTACCAGTGAAATACCATTTTCAATAAGTCTGGAGATAATAACAATAAGAAATCTGAAGTTGGAACAATTTATGAAAACAAAACTCAGATCCTAAATTCCCGGATCCATTGTCACACAGTCATGGGCTGCTAATACATAAAATAAATGAAAGAGGAATGACCAACATAGTCTGAAAAAGTAAATAACAACATGTAGAATAGGAAAGAGATGACGAGATCACGGTCGCCAGCTGCTACCTCAACAACTCTGATGGAAACTGTCAGCTACTCAATGACCAGAGCCGAGTCCCGATGTACCTGGATCTACACACAAAGGTACATGGTACAACGTGAGTACACCAACTCATAAGTAACGAACCCAAACTATGGGACGAGAGGTAGTGACGAATTAAACCTCTGATATTTATGAGCAACAGTATATAACTTGGGCATGACAGTAATATAATAAGAAATAAACAAGGTGCACCAAATTTTGTCTACAAACTTTACATACCAACATATGATCATAAAGAATCAGAAATGATAGGTACATAGTATCCCAACTCTCACAAGGAAGTCCACTCAGTACTAGAATTGGCCTTCAGGCCCAGGGAAAATCCATCTCGGATTATACATAAACATAAGTGACGTAGTCACCGAGTATTGAGGAAAAGGCCAGTCTAGCCCAACGGAGAAGATCCATCTCCAGAACCATATCACTCAGACAAGATTCATGTCCAGAGACGATTCATCCCTCAATATATCAATAACTTCAGAAAAGATCCATGCCCAGGGAAGATCCATCCATCGATATATGTGCGCTCACTGGGGGTGTAAAGACTCCGGAGGGGCTCCTATAAGCCCAAGCGCTATATCAAGCCAATGAAGGCATGATTTGAGGATCGCTGCGGTGTTTAGTCCGATCTCATAACTGTCTCATACCAGGGTCTAAGCCACACTCAGTCAATACCTTCCAATCTCACTCATAAGGCTCTCAGATATAAAAATCAGCCCAAGATAATGACAACATAGAAATAAACTAACATTTACGGAGACGGATGCATGAAACATATACTATAATAGGACTGAGTACATGAAAACAAATAATCACAGACAGAGACAGCAACAATTTACCATTCCGGTATCAACATATCGGCGTGAAGCCTTAGCATTTATACTTAACATGATTTCTAATACATTTAAGGTAAATGCAGCCTTTACAGTACAAGTATCGGCCTGAAATAACCATTAGGCAGTGCCATGAGATGAGTCAGGCCACAAATATTCGGTGTACGCCCGCATGCTGTCGCACCCCCTTTTTCTATCGCACCGGTTAGGTACGGAGAGATAGGGTTCATGACATTTTGGACAACTCCTTAAAGGAAGAGGTTTAAGGAAGAGTCGCCACCTAACTATTTTTATGGTGCGTTAGGGCACCTAGAGTTGATAACTCATGAACTAGTTCGCGTTACCAGAGATTGGGTAAGGGCTTGAAATTATCCCAAGGGGAAGGTGTTAGGCACCCCTCAAGATCCACAATTGTGGGTCCCAGCCAATAAGTTTTGTGAATTTGGACGGTGAGCAAGTAACAAGTAAGGCTCATCTAAGAGGGGATTTAAAACAAGTATGAAAATCTTTAAAGGTTTTGGAATAACATTAGAATAAACATTTGAAAAGAATTGTCCTAGGTTAAAGTAATACGGATCACTTCAACGCAATACCCGGTATGTCACACCTCGAAGAGGCGGCTACACGTGGTATTAGCGCACCGGTCGTCATATCCATATTCTACCCTACCCACCCCGTTAAGGTTATTAAAAATGCGTATGTTGGTCATGAATACTTATTGCGTGCCATTACTCGTCCCATCTTATGAGTCCTGGAGGGTGCTTAGGACTACTAATCCTACGAGGCAGGAACTAGGCTGAACCCTTAGGTTTAAAGGACAAAATACTAAGCGACATACAAAACAAGTAGGACTGCACATATAAGGGAACATATAAAGGCAAAGAAAGGCTCACAGATCCCTCCACGCATAGACATGTAAATGGCACGTCTCAAACACGATTAAAGTCTCAAGACATGAGTTCAAAAATAGGAATTTTAGTAAAATAGCAGGAATCTGGGTTAGAAAGCTTTAAGGAAGGTAGAAACTTTAATTAAAAACTGATAGTTGATTTAAAAATATATAGTAGCTAAAGGCGGCAATAAAACTTAGAAATATGCAGTGATTTAAAGATTTCAGTAAAACATAGATGAAAGTTATTAAAGCAGGGGATTGAAATAATTTTAAAGAGCAAGTGAATAAAATATAGTGGCTCAACATAGAGTAATAGCTATTAGTTTTCAAAGAATTGTAACAAAAGAAGTAGTAAAATGATATAAAATATAGTGACTAGAAAGACATACAAAGCAAGGATTCGAAATGGCACGATTTTGAGTAGAATGAGGCTCTTTGAAAAACCCAGTAGTTTGAAGGCATAATAGAGCAGGAGTCAGTAAAACTCAGTAAAAGAAATAGATGCACAACTTCGAGACTGTTTAAGATGTCTGTGTGTGCTTGTGTGATCAAGAGAGTGTGTTCAATGTGTGTCTCTGTGTTTCTTTTTTTCGTGTTTATAAAGAGAGAAGACAGGTTATATATAGTTTAACAAAACAAGTAGTCACATATGTAAAGGGTGCACAGTTATGGAAATACAACATATTAGTATCAATTAAAACACTGGACTCCTTTAATTAAGGAATCAAGTTCAAAAGGAAAAGCAATCAATTTATAAGACTGATTTTGCTTAATTAGAGACAAGGAAATCACATAATACATAAATAAAGAAAACTACATAGTATATAATTAAGGAAAGTTGAAGTAACATTACATTTATAAAGCAAATTAGGGTATTAGTTTGAAAATCGACTGAAAGAATCTCGGATTCAATTGCAATCAGAGGGAATCCAAAATAGTTAAGGAAAGTATGATATGAGTAAGGAAAGCACTCAAAATTTGGTACAGAATCACCTATTCAAAGAAGGAATCACATAAGTATGGAAAGAATCCAAAATTAGTACAGGATTACAGAGGGAATACACAAGCATGTATCCAAGGAAACATCACAAGCCCGGGGATTCTTACACAAAAAGGCAGTATAAAATCAATAGGTAAACAATCAATAAGGTAAATCAATAATTAAACATATAAAAAACAGTAACACAAAGAGATAATCATTAGGAAAAGGTCATAGCACTGAATTAAACAAGAACACATGAATACACATAGTCGAGTGACAAACGAATACGCATAATAAAGATTAACCCCAAAACTAGGGGTTCAACATAACAGTCAAGGCAATATGAAATCAAAAGATGCTTGTTTAAAACATAGTAGAGATGATAAAAAGATCAAAAATTGAAAGGAAAACTGTTTTGAGAACAGGGTCGAGAAACCCTAGTTTTGATTGTTTAAAAGATGAAATTTTTCAGAGAAAATCATAGATAAACCTCATAATGTTGCAAATATAGAACAGATCTTTAAGAAAGATCAAGATATAGAAAATTAGGGTTTCGTCCAACCCATAAAAGAGGGCAAACCTCATGAATGGCCTTGATTTAGGCCGGAGAAACTGTAAACTTATTCAAATGGCCGGGGGTTGGCCGGACAGTGGCAAGAGGCTCAAAGAAGGTGAGTGAACCGCTCCAGGCTCGTCTGAAAAACTCAAGGCATCACTGAGCAGGTGAGAGGTGAGTGGATGACCAGGAGGTGACAGGGAATCCAAGTTCCCGGTGAAAATCCACCGGAGAAGATGACTGGAGTCCATCGGAGAGGGGAAGTCAGGAGTCTTCTAGAGAGTTGTGAAGAGATAGAGAGATAGAGAGAGATGAGAGATGAGAGACGAACCTTCTCGAAGGAAAATGAGACGGGGAGGGGGGGTTAGGTTAGAGATATTTTAGGTAATTGAAATCTGGGTCGTTGATCTAATCTGATCAACGGCTCAGATTGGCTGGGGATTGGGTCGGGTATTTGATGGGTTTTGGGTTGGGTCGGTTTGTGATCTAGGTTGGGTATTTTAATTGGGGTTGGGTTGGGGTTAATTAGGCTAGCTTTTAAATAATAAATGGCTAGATATTAAATACCCAAAAATTGATAAATAATGAAATAAACAACCAATAATTGTACAAAAAATGAAATTGAGTTTAAATAGATAAAATTACAGTAATTAAATAATATTAAGTGTAAAAATTCATAAGTTTTGAATTAAAATAATACACAATGTTCAATTGGGCTATAATTGCAAAATTATAGTAATTGAAAAATAAGACCCAATTGGCCAATTTACGAAATAATTGGATTTTAATAAGTAAAAAGTGATTATAAATGACATACTAAACTAGGAAATATTTTTGAAATTATTTTAGAGTACAGTTTGTGAATTATAAAAATATACAATATTAATAAATAGGGAAATAATTTAGATAAAATATGGAAAAATTAAGAAAAAATACTCATTATTGCAGAGAGTGATTTTGAAACTTATATACAAGTTTGAAAATAATTTGAGGAAAAATTGGGTATCAACAGCTGCCCCTCTTTACCCGAGAAGAGTTGTCGGGTAAAGATACGATGGCCAATTTTTTACCGAGACGAAACCGTGGGATAGAATTTGGCCGCACCCTAGTTTTTGAGCTGCCTACATATCCCTGGTTTTACAGGAATCAGGCCGTATGTAGTTCCGGAATCATCAGAGAAATATACTGGTGATGTTTCATAAGAACGGACGCAAGGTGCATGGTAGGGTAAGAGTAGGAAGTTCTAAAAGGAAATTGTCGAAGAACTGGAGCGGTCTACTCTTCCCTGGTTGGTTGTTCCGGCCGGGTTACCTGTAGATAGAGAACAAGCGTATATTGTGCATAATATAAACATGATGCAAGTTCCCGTCGGACTATGAATGTTGTCTTTGGATCATTAAGATGATGTCCTTAGACCATGATGTCCTGGGCCATGACTCCCTTAGCGCGGGATTCGCAGGCTATGAAATGATGTTCTCGGGCCATGAGGATGGTGCCTCCGAACCATGATGCCTTTGAATAATGATATGCAAGTTGAATAAAAGAGATCCTTAGGCCATGAGATGATGTTCTCGGGCTATGAGGATGGTGTCTCTGAACGATGACGCCTTCGGACAAGTTGGGGATATTTCAGCCCATGAAGAATGCAATAATATGATGTTGGCAAGACAGAGGTTAGTCTTGTGATTTGCGAATAGAAAGAGGGCAGATCTTAGCCCGAAAGAAGGCGTAAATAAATAAGGTGACTGCTTTGAAAATGTATAAAAGAGCTTAGCGTAATGAAGTATGATCGGGAGAGAGGTAGCGTAGAACCTCGAAAGGCAAAATGATAGCTTTATGCAATGCAAGAAATAAAATGCGGGAGAGGTAGCTTAGAACCTCGGAAGGCAGTATAGGTAGCCTTATGCAAGGAGTAAATGCAGAGGAGACAACGCTTAGTCTCGGAAGGCAGAAAGGTAGCCTTATGCAGATGCGAATGCAGGTGGAGGTAGAGCTTAACCTCATGCAGATGGAGATAGAGCTTAGTCTCGAGAGGCAGAAAGGTAGCCTTATGCAAATATGCGAATGCAAATGGAGGTAAAGCTTAACCTCGGAAGGCAGAAAGGTAGCCTTATGCAAATGCGAATGCAGATGGAGGTAGAGCTTAACCTCATGCAAGATGGAGACAAAGCATAGTCTCGAGAGGCAGAAAGGTAGCCTCATGCAAAGATGCGAATGAAGATGGAGGCAGAGCTTAACCTCATGCAAGATGGAGACAGAGCTTAGTCTCGAGAGGCAGAAAGGTAGCCTCATGCAAAGATGCGAATGCAAATAGAGGTAGAGCTTAACCTCAGAAGGCGGAATGGTAGCCTTATGCAATGCAGAGAATAAAGTGATAGTAAGAGTTCTTAGCTGGTGATAAAGTGTGGTGATACAATTGTTGTGAATGAAGCATCGTTTGCAATGATGATAGTAGTAAGCGTTGGCATGTGCAATGAGTTCGAGAGCGTATCCTTGAGAAGTATGCGTCTTGTGGGGATAATTAGATGTCTTGGGCTTTTGCCGTGTTTGTGCCTGCGTCCAAAGAAAAATCGTGAGTTCCGTAAAGGGGGAGGGTTAGTTCGTATCCCTGGTGGCTCGGATTGGCCTGTCTGCTTGATGATGGTGACTTTGTTTGTTCCACAGGGGTAGCATTTCTAAGACAAGCTGTTTTTAAGAAATAAATATGCATGGTTTTATAAAAATATGATATAACATATAATAAAATAATTTCTTTGGATGAACCGACAACCACGACGCGGTTCGAGACATTGCAACCTCTCTTGCTTCGGAGATTTGAGGGTCCTCCTCAACATTTTGCCCCGGTTTGATGGGTGAAGGCTTCTAGCTGTTACTGGTGCTGTGCTTGGCTGGACTCGCTTCGGAATTTTGAGGTCCCTCCTCAAAATTCTGCCCCAGTTTCCATTTGAGGGGAAAATTAAATTTTTATTAAAACATGACCGAACCCATAGGGTTGCCTACGTATCCCCTCTTATACGGGAATCAGGTCAGGCGTAGTTCAATTTACAGCATTGATAGAAGCATAACAATTACACATAGTAGCGCTTGACTGCGTCTGAATTGATTGGTTTAGGCCAAATTTTTCCATCCATTTCTGCNACCCCGGTGTGAACCGTCTTGATTTGACTTTCTTGTTGAAGGCTCGGGTCATTCTATTCTGATATAGCTGACCATGACAAACTGCGTTCATTCTATTTCCGTCTATGAGGGCCAATTGCTCATAGCGGCTTCTTACCCACTCGGCGTCGCTGAGCTTGACTTCTTGTATAATTCTCAAAGATGGATGTGATGACCCAAGAGGTCATCCCAGGTAATTCCAGCTAAATCTGTGTTTTGAGGCCTCGAAAGCCTCCGCTAATCTCACCTCGATATGCGTGCACAGCCCGTATAGGTAGCTGGGAAGCTTCCATGTGAAAATTTGATAAAAATGGAACTTTGAATGGAATAATTGAATAAAGTTGACTTTGGTCAACATTTTTGGTAAACGGACCCGGACCCATGATGTGACGGTCCCGGAGGGTCCGTAGGAAAATATGGGAATTGGGCGTATGCTCGGAATCGAATTCCGAGGTCCCAAGCCTGAGAAATTAATTTTTAAAGAAAATTATTTTCTTAAAATAATAAAGGATTTTGAAAATGAATAATTATGTGAAAACCGTGTTACCGGGCCCGTATTATGGTTCCGGAGCCCGAAACAGGTTTATTATATGTTATGTGACTTATCTGTGAAATTTGGTGTAAAACGGACTTGAAATGACTTGATTCGGATTAAAAATGGGAAATTTGGAAGTTTATGATGTTTGAGAAAATTCTATAGATTTTGGAGTTTAATTCATTGTTTTGATGATATTTTGATGGGTTAAAAGCTTGAACAAGTTCGTATGATGTTTTGGGAGTCGTGTGTGTTTTTGGTTTTGAGCCCCGAGGGCTCGGGTGAGTTTCGGGTAGGTGTCGGAGTGTAAAAAGATAGGAAAAATCTGGTGTAATTGCATTTTGCTGGTGTCAGTTCCATTACTCTATGCGATCACATTGATTGGCCTGCGATCGCATAGCTTCGTACCTGGGGGGTAGTCTGTTACATTGTGCGATCGCATAGTGTATTAGGTGGGTAAGGGCAGCTGGAGGAAAATACTTTGTGCGGTCGCTGTTTCCTTTGTGAGATCGCATAAGGGAGGGGTTGTATACCTGTGCGATCGCATTAGCCATTCCGCGATCGCAGTGCACCCAGCCTTGGTCTCTATGCGATCGCATCCCTGCTTTCGCGATCGCATAGAGATATTTTGCCCAGTTATTTTATTAAGTCTAAAACAGACCCATTACGGGATTTTTGCCATTCTTCACCCTTTTCTTCTTCCCCAAACCTCCATAACCGAGAATCAAGCTCCCCAACCTCCATAACTCCATAGGTAAGTATTCTTAATATCTTCTCTCTTAAGCTCATCAACTAATCACTAGAATCTAGGCCTAAAAATATGAAATCAAAGTGGGAAATTGGGTTTTTGGGTAGTGTTAGGTTTTTGGGAAAATTGGGTGATTCAACCTCAATTTGGGGTCGGATCTTAAAACTAATTACATATTTGNTTTTCGGAGTCGAATTATAAAGTAAAGGCGGTCTTAGAGGGTTGATTGCCATACTTTGGACCGAGGTAAGTGTCTTGACTAACTTCGGTGAGGGAATAGGTATTATTTGCTATGTGCTAAGTGATTATCATGTTCATTGCATAGGTGAGGTGACGAGTACCTATGCAATGTGTGTCAAGCATGCCCGTGAGTCCATTTTGATAGAAATTGCAGTATTCCTTCCATGTTTAGCACAGTATGAGATTGTCTTTACCTGGTAATCTATTCTTGTTGGAAGTATTGACTGTTGAGTATGAGAAAGGTTGATATGATTGATAAACCAAATGTAGAGGATACAATCGAAGCGATTGGTTATAGCTGAGACCCTTGCCGGGCATTTATTGAGTTACCAAATTGATACTTTTCCCCTTGCCGGGTGTTATGAACTGCTTATTTCCTCTATGTTGTACTCCTTGCCATTTACCTGTTATTGTTTGGTGAGGAAGAGCGTAAAGCACGAAGGGTGATGTCGTGCCATGATATCTGATTACATTGCATAGTGAGGAAGAGTGTCAAGCACGAAGGGTGATGCCGTGCCGATTGTTTGTTATTTATCACACGAGGGGACATGACATGTTGATCGTTTATTGTTTATCGCACGAGGGGACATGCCGTGCCGATTGTTTGTTATTTATCACATGAGGGGACATGTCGTGTTGATCATTTATTATTTATCGCACGAGGGGACATGTCGTGCTGATTGTTTTTTATTGATCACACGAGGGGATATGCCGTGTTGATCGTTACTGTTTATCGCACGAGGGGACATGCCATGCCGATCGTTTTACATTGATTATACCATGTTTTGCATAGTGAGGAAGAGAGTAAAAGCACGAAGGGTGATGCCGTGCCATTAATTACATTCCTGGTATTTGAACTTGTCGTTACTTGGTACTTTATGTTACACTGCTTCTTATCTGTTTTCTTATGATCAATATACTGTCGTATCTCAGTGGTGCCCGCCCCCCCTTAACTGCTCCTGTTTCCCCTAATTTGTCTGTTTCATTCTTGTGTTGCTATCTGGGTTATATGTTGTAGAATAGGACAGGTGTATATCGTTGCAAGGTCTAGCCTCGTCACTACTTCGGCCGAGGTTAGGCTCGGCACTTACTCAGTACATGGGGTCGGTTGTACTGATGCTACATCTGTACTTCTTTATGTTGTGCAGATCCCGCAGCTGGACCCAGTGGACATCGTTAGAGGGAATACCCTTCAGTCCACCCAGAGCTTCAAGGTATACCCGCTGGCGTTCGTGGGCCTTGGTATCTCTCCTACACCTGGATTTCCTAATTGTCTTGCCTTTCTCTTCTAGTTCCAAGACAATTATATATTTTCTTTTAGACTTTGTATTTAGCACTCAGTTTAGTTAGTTCGTGAGTTTGTGACACCCCGATTTTGGGATTGTTCGTCGTTGTTGTCTTATCATTTCATTATGAGTTTTGAAGTAATATTATTTTCTGCTGTGAAACGTTTGATGCGATTTGGGATGTTCAGTAAAGATTTTAAAGTTAAGGGTTTTAAATACCGTTACGTTGTTCTATCAAGGTCAAATGTTGTGTACGTTGGCTGGTCTAGCGGTTTCAACGTTAGACGCAGTCACAGCCCTGAATGGTGGGATTTAGGGTCGTGACAATGGAATTTCAACTTCTGCAGGAATGACGGCTTCTGTACCGTATACCAACATGTAAGGAGTTTCCCCGGTTGATGTGCGAACCGTGGTGCGATACCCCAACAGAGCGAATGACATCTTCTCGTGCCACTGCTTGTGCTTCTCTATCATCTTTCTTAGTATCTTCTTGATGTTCTTGTTGGCGGCCTCAACGACTCCATTCATTTGAAGTCTTTATGCTGTAGAATTCTTGTGCTTGATCTTGAAGGTTTCACACATTACTCTCATCAAATCACTGTTGAGATTAGAACCATTATCGGTGATGATTGACTCTGGAACTCCAAACCGACAAACCATGCGGCCACGGACAAAGTCAGCCACGACTTTTTTAGTAACTGCTTTGTAAGATGGTGCTTCGACCCATTTGGTGAAATAGTCAATGGAAACCAGAATGAACCTGTGTCCGTTGGAGGCGGCAGGCTCGATTGGTCCAATAAATCCATGCCCCAAGCGGCGAACGACCAGGGTGAACTTGTTGCATTAAGCTCACTGGGAGGTACCTTTATCATATCCCCATGTATTTGACATCGATGGCATTTGCGGACATACTGGATGTAGTCTGTTTCCATGGTCATCCAGAAATAACCAGCCCGAAGTATCTTCTTTTCTAGAACAAACCCGTTCATATGAGGACCGCATGTACCAACATGTATTTCCTCCAACAGCTTTGTTGCTTTCTTTGCCTCGACACATATTAATAAACCCAGATCGGGAGTCCTCCTATATAGGATTCCTCCGCTGTGAAATAAGTTGTTTGATAACCTTCGAAGAGTGCGCTTTTGAGTAGCGTTTGCATGTTCTGGGTACTCTCCCTCTGCCAAGTACTCCTTAATGTCATGAAAACAAGGCCTTCCATCTGCTTCTTCTTCAACGTTGGCATAGTAGGCCGGAGGATTGTGAATTCCCACCGGGATAGGATCAATGAAATTCTTATATGGATGTTGGATCATAGATGACAAGGTGGCCAGTGCGTCGGCGAACTCATTCTTGATTCTGGGAACGTGCCAAAATTCAATCTTTGTGAACCTCCTTCTCAATTCCTGCACACGATGTAGGTATGGCAGTATCTTGTAATTCTTGGTCGCCCATTCTCCTTGAACTTGGTGTATCAATAAGTCGGAATCACCAATCACTAATAATTCCTGAACATTCATGTCAATGGCCAAGTTGAGCCCAAGGATGCATGCCTCATATTCATCCATGTTGTTGGTGCAGGGGAACCTGAGTTTGGCGGATACCGGGTAGTGCTGACTAGTTTATGAAATTAAGACTTCCCCAATACCCACGCCTTTGAAGTTTGCGGCTTCATCAAAGAACATCCTCCAACCGTCATAGGATTCTATAATGTCCTCTCATACGAATGATACTTCCTCATCGGGGAAATACGTTTTCAAAGGTTCGTATTCTCCATCCATAGGATTCTCAGCAAGATGATCGGCTAATTCTTGTCCCTTGACTGCCTTCTGAGTTACGTAAATGATGTCGAACTCACTTAACAGGATCTGCCATTTAGCCAGCTTGCCAGTGGGCATGGGTTTCTGAAAGATGTACTTGAGCGGATCCATCCTTGATATGAGATATGTTGTGTAGGCACAGAAATAATGCCTCAGCTTCTGTGTGACCCAGGTCAAAGCACAACATGTGCGTTCTAATAGAGAATACCGGGCCTCATACGGAGTAAACTTCTTGCTGAAGTAGTAAATTGCTTGCTCTTTCCTCCCTGTTTCGTCATGTTTCCTGAGAACGCAACCGAAAGCTCCATCTAATACAGCCAGGTAGAGTAATAGGGGTTTACCCGGCTCTAAGGGTACTAAGACTGGTGGTGTTGAGAGGTACTCTTTGATTCTGTCGAAGGCTTTTTGACAATCCTCAGTCCATTTGGTGGCAGCATCCTTTCTAGCATTTTGACTATTGGTTCACAAATGATGCTAGACTGGGCTATGATCCGGTTGATATAATTGTGGCTTCGCAGAAATTTCATAACATCCTTCTAGTTCTTCGGTGGTGGCAATTCCTGAATGGCTTTGACTTTGGATGGATCCAATTCTATTCCCCGGTGGCTTACAATGAAACCCAGTAATTTTCTAGCAGGAACCCCGAACGCACACTTCGCGGGGTTCAGTTTCAGATTGTATTTTCTTAACCTGTTGAAGAACTTTCTCAAATCTTCCATATGATCAACAGCTTTCTTTGATTTGATGACGACGTCATCCACATATACCTCGATCCCCTTGTGAATCATATCATGGAATATAGTAGTCATGGCTCTCATGTAAGTGGCCCCTGCATTCTTCAGACCGAATGTCATAATCTTGTAGTAATACACTCCCCACGGCGTAATGAATGTCGTTTTCTCAGCATCTTCCTCGTCCATCCAAATCTGATGGTAACCAGCAAAACAATCTACAAAGGACTGCACCTCGCGCTTGGCACAGTTGTCAATTAAGATGTGTATGTTCGGCAGGGGGAAGTCGTCTTTTAAACTGGCCCGGTTGAGATCCCGGTAGTCGACGAAGACTCTGACCTTCCCATCTTTCTTAGGTACAGGCACAATATTGGCTAACCATGTAGGATATTCGACCACTCGGAGAACCCCGACGTTGATCTGCTTGGTGACCTATTCTTTGATTTTCAAGCTCATGTCTGGTTTGAACTTCCTGAGCTTTTGCTTCACTGGTGGGCATATTGGATTGGTTGGCAGCTTGTGGGCCACAATAGATGTACTGAGGCCAGTCATATCATCATATGACCAGGCAAATATGTCCTCATATTCCCTTAAGAATTCCGTATATTCCTCATTTTCTGACGGCAACATATGAATGCTGATGCGTGTTTCTTTGACGGTCTTTGCGTTTCCCAGGTTGACGACCTCAGTCTCATCCAAATTGGACTTAGGTCTAGTCTCAAAGTTCTCGACCTCTTTAATAATATCCTCAGGTATATCATCCTCGTCTGACTCGGAATCCATTTGTTGTGTTGCCTCGTTGCAGGTCACAATCGTTGGTTCATCAAGATAAGTAATAGTAATGTTGTGTAAAATAAAGTAATGGGGAGGAAAACAGTAACAAGTAAATATAAGTAAATGTAAGATTTATAAAGAAATTGGAAATGCTTTGATAAATTGAGTAATTGTTTGAACATAGTAGCTCTTTCTTGCAGAAATTAAAAATGCGAAAAGGAAGAAAATTCTTTAAATAAATAAACTGTAAATAATGCTTGTTTTGTTAGCCTTTCTACCCCGAGGCTCGACGGGCTTTGGTTGTCCTGACGGACTAATTGTTGAGATGTGCTCCCTTGCTCACGACTTGTATGGAAGGGCCTTCCTCCCCCTCCTTTTCAAAAATGACACAACAGTCCAAATCCTCATCATCCAAAAATAAATCCCTTATCGCCGCTAGCGCTTCCTCTTCGTCTGTACCATATATGATGTCAGCTGGCTGGAAAGTCTTCTATATGCGGGGTATTGGATGCTCCAATGGGTAGTAGGGGCCGCGCCATGGTGGCGACCAGTCTTTGAACTCCTTCCAAGTGTACTCGTACCCTAGACCAAAAGTAGTATCGTGCTTCTTGAGTGTTATTGGCTTTGTTATTCCTTGAAGATGCTTACCGAGCTCTTTACCCGGCTCGTACCCTTGCTAGTTCAATATGCTTTCGATCTTACTTCCCTACCACTTGTCTTTGTCAATGGCGTTAACACGATCTATGTTGTGATAGATTTCTCCGCCCAACTTCCTCCTTCCATCGATGACCGAAAAGGTCTGGCGACCGTCGATATGGTTGCTATCGTCGCCATGAATGATTACCTCTTGATGATTCCATTCAAACTTCACAGCTTGATGTAGGGTTGATGCCACGGCCCCAGCCGCGTGGATCCAAGGTCATCCTAATAGTAAGTTGTAGGATGCAGGCACATCTATCACTTGGAAATCTACATCAAACCAAGTTGGTCCCATCTGTAAGCATAAGGTAATATCTCCCATGGTGGACCTTTGTGAACCGTCGAAGGCCTTTACGTTGATCTCTCCTTCCTTTATCTCATGTAGACTCTTGCCCAATCTCTTGAGTAAGACCAACGGAGATGTTGAGACTGGAACCCCCATCAATTAGGATCCTTGTAATGAAATGATCCTCACATTGTACGGTGATGTGTAGTGCTCTATTATGCCCTAGCCCCTCGGTCGGTAGCTCATCTTCGTGGAAAGTGATCTTGTGACTTTCTAGTATCTGGCCCAACATGTTGGCCATTTCCCCACTGGTGATATTTTCTGGCACGTATGCTTCACTCAGCACCCTTAGAAAAGCACTTCTGTGAGTTTCAGAGTTTTGTAACAAGGAGAGGATGGATATCTGAGCTGGCGTTTTGTTCAACTGGTCGAGGACTGAGTATTCTTTGGCTTGTATATTTCTCCACTGATCGTCAGAACCTTTTTCAATGATGAGGGGCCGGTTGTTGGCCTGCTTGCTAGACTCGGCCAAATGCTCAAGGGTATAGACTCTGCCAGTTCTTGTCATACCATGTGCGGCGATGGCTTCTTCATACTTGCTTTTACCTTTCCTCCTTGTTTCAGCGGTATAGTCCCACGGAATGGCGTCTGAGTAAAAGGGTGTCGTTGTTGACATTGCCACTGGAATAGGTGTGGTCATTCTTATTCCTGCCGAAGTATATGTTATAGATGGCCAGATTGCAACTTCGAGCGGTCGCACAAACTCAACTTTGACCGGCTCTAGGGCATTTCCCTCGGCGGGCGGTCTCGATTCAAACTAGAGTGGGATGGACATGTTTACCTCAGCATCCTCGGATGGCTGCATCTGAACCACAATTGGGTTGAAAGTAATTGTGGGCTTCTTCGGATCACCCTCTGCAATCAGCCCAATTGATCCCTCGGGATCCCAATCATCATCTACCTCAATCATATGGACACCACCTTTATGGTTGGGCAGCGGATTATTGCGAACATTAGGAGCAGGGTCCTTGGCTACAATGATCTTGTTGTCAATGAGAGCTTGTATCTTGTCTTTCAAGGAATGACATTCCTAGATGGTGTGTCCCTTCATGCCAGAATGGTAAGCACATGATTTATTGGGTTGACCCACTGAGAAGGGTTCTCAGGGGTAGCAGCAGAAATGGGTGTGACATAACCGGCGGCTTTGAGTCTTTCATATAGCTGATCGATAGGCTCAGCAATGGCAGTATACTGTTTCGGAGGGCGACGGTCGAAGTTAGGGCGGGGTCTTGGGAAGTTTTGGCGAGTAGGTGGTGATTGGTAGTGAGAAGGTTGGGAATTATAGGCATTGTAAACGGGAGCTGGTTGGGAATATCTAGGTGAGGTAGGCTGATATGTGAGTGGTGGAGCTTGATATGTGGGTGAGGGTCCTTGGTATTGAGGTGAAGGTGCTTGGTAACTTGGATCTGGTTGGTATGTGAATGAAGGTACGGGATAGACTTGGTATTTAGGAGGGGATTTGTCTTGTTGTGCTACCATCACGGCTCCTACATCCTTCTTCCTGGACACACCACCGGATTGCAGAGCTTTATTAATAGCTTGTAAAGCTTCAAAGTTGGTGACCATACCGCTTTTGATGCCCTCTTCGATTCGCTCTCCCAACTTGATGATATCAGAGAACTTGTGCCCTTCGACCATCATCAGCCGCTCATAGTACTGAGGATCCTGAGCGCGCACAAAGAATTTATTCATCTTTGAGATTGGTCTCCAAAAGTTCTTCAAAAGCATTTTGCTCATGGTTTCCTTCTTCAAGTAAGCACCCCAACATGAGCTTGAACTCTCCACTTCTACCATGCTCAAATTCTTCCACTTCATTGCTCCTAAAATTTCCATCACAAAAAATAGATTCATCATAGTGGGGGCTTGGGGAAGGGACGGACAAATACAAACAATCATACTCATGACCATTTTGGCAACCACACCTATCACAAATACTCCACTCATGGGTTTGAAATTGTGCGCACAAGTCATCCCCGGGAGAATTTAAACAATTTTGCCACGAGTGTGGTCCTCCACAATAAGGACAAGGGTCATCAAAATATGAACAACTACCATCCGACCAATGTTCATTATATGATGCCATATATATATATATTTTTTTTTTTTTTATATGAAAAATTAAGAAAATAAACAAGAAAAATTAATTACACAAATATTCACAAGTTTGGATCAAAGCACTCAAGCTTACTTCTCCAACAACCAATAACCTAAGTTACGCCTATTGTTCCCCGGCAACGGCGCCAAAATTTGATACGCTCAATTTACACCTTAAAAGAATGTAAGCGATCGTTGTCAAATATAGTAACCCAACAAGGTTGGGGTCGAATCCCACAGAGAACAATATGAGGGCGTTTAGGAATGCTAGAGAATTATCACTTATCGCACAGTGCCAAACAAATACGATTTTGGTGTACAAAATTGTTTTATAACTAAATGCGAAAATATAAACTAACCTAGAAAGCAATTAAAATGATCGATGGCAACAAGTATCGATGCTTCGGGTATTACACTCGAGTAACGATCCAATGTATTTCACGATTTTACAAATATGAGCGGGTAATGTTAATTAGCCACGGATAACATTTCTTAATTAGCTTTTCCCAAAGACTAACAAGACTTCCTAATTGAATTATCCCTAACCCAATTAGGAGATTAAGCACTTCCGAGTTTGGCTACGTGTAGTTCAATTCTATCCCTAAATAGAATCTATAAAATGAGGGTTAGATCCTCAAGTTCTTGTTAATTAATCTTTCCCAACCCCAAATAATCTTTTCCAAAACTAATTCGGAGTTAATGGGCGAGTCCTAGGGTTAGCTAATCCCTTTGGAAACATTAAAGAACAAGAATAATTAAAATAACAAACACCCACTTCACAAATATATGAAAATCATTCAATACATAAGCACAACAAGGTATTTAATCCACACTTTAAACATGAATATTCCCATAAACCATATTCAAGTGTTGGAAAAATACTACACTTAGATATTCAATACAAACCAAGGAAATGAAGAAATAAACATAAATGGGTAAGAAATCCTTAACCACAATGGTGAAATCTTCAAGACCCAAGTGTGTGTGCAAATCCCTAGCTTCAAAACTTGTTCTTCTCTACTCAAAATATATTTACAAGGGTGAAGATATGTCCAAAGATCTATATTATTCTCTATCTTATGTATGCCAAAGAGATGCCAAGATAAATCATTTTATAGTGGGCAGGAAATTCGGGTGAAAAACAGACAAAAACATCCCTGTCGGGCTGATATGCGATCGCATTCAAGTCGCATAATAGGGATGCGATTCGCATCTTCACTTTCTTCATCGCATATCAAAAGCCTAGGTCCCAGAGATTCATCGCATTTGAGAGATGCGGTCCGCATTGGTGATATGCGATCTCATTCATGCGTCGCATTTGCAGTGTGGCTTCAGGCATCAGATGGAGATGCGATTGAAATGCGGTTCGCATTTGAGATATGCGGTCGCATATTTGACCGCATTTCACTCCTTAAATTTGACTCAACTTTCTGTTGCGGTATGCGATCTCTAGGCTCGAAATGCGATTCACATGTTGCATATGCGATCGCATTCGGTCATTTTCCTCCTCGTTTCTCTTATTTAGCTCTCTTTTGCATGGTCTTGAGTGTTTACACCTTGTGTACTGCAAAATACCAAAATTATATAATTAATAAGAGTAAATGCTCTTCAAACGAGCCATAATTTAAGCACTATGGTATTAAATGTGCCGAAATTCTCCAGCACATCAACAACCCCAACTTAAACTTTTGCTTGTCCTCAAGCACCCTCATTTACAACATCTAAACAAATGGATTTGGTTTGTACTAATAATTAGGCTCAAGTATGCTTCTTAATCGAATTACACCCTCATTTACAACATCTAAACAAATGGATTTGGTTTGTACTAATAATTAGGCTCAAGTATGCTTCTTAATCGAATTACACCCTCATTTACAACATCTAAACAAATGGATTTGGTTTGTACTAATAATTAGGCTCAAGTATGCTTCTTAATCGAATTACACCCTCATTTACAACAATGTTAAGAAGTGCACGGGCTTTTCAAAAACAATAAAGTGATAAGAAAAAGCCTCAAGGAGTGACTCAACAACACTAATCTACTATACATGCTCGACTCGTTTATATATATATATATATATATATATATTTTTTAGAAAAAAAAAAATAAATTTCACCATCCAATCCTAATTCATATGCCCTCACAAGAACGAAAGAAAGTCCC
>MDKH01090637.1:0-14272 GCA_005239495.1 Nicotiana undulata
ATGTGGCCCGCCGCAATGACGGCACCCTGAGGGTGGCTTTCTCCCCCGATCATTGCTGTTTGATGCAGCGTTGTTGCTACCTGAGGAGGGAGCCTTAGATTTTCCTGCACTCCGGTCTCCCCCACTTCTGTTAGGGCCACCATTGGTAGGCTGGCCTCCTTTGTAACCCGCTCGGACAGGCGGTTGCGGCCTATCCTTCTGAGTCTCCATTTGGTAGTCCCCAAGGCATTCCACTGCTTGGATTGCCTTGGGAAGGGTATCTACCATTTGTCTTTGCAGCTCTATGCGGGCATAAGGTTTCAACCCTTCCAGGAAAGTGAAGAGCTTCTCCTTGTCCCCCATGTCGCGAATGTTCAACATGAGTGCAGAGAAGTCTCGCACGTAGTCCCGTACTGATTTGGTCTGGCGGAGCTCTCGTAATTTCCTCCTTGCATTGTACTCAACATTTTCAGGAAAGAACTGTAGGCGTATGGCTGCCTTCAGTTCCGCCCATGTCTCTGGAGCATATTCACCGGACCTGATGGCTTCGTACTTCACTCGCCACCAGAGCTTAGCATCACCCTGAAGATACATGGCAGCAGTGGCTACCTTCTTGGCTTCTTCTAGGCCTCTCACGGCGTCGAAATACTGCTCAATGTCAAAAATAAAATTTTCCACTTCTTTAGCATTCCTAGCCCCACTGTATGGCTTTGGCTCAGGAATTTTCAGCTTCTGTGCCAAGGGGGCGGGGTTCACAGCGCCCCCGATTTGATTTTCACCGCCTCAAAGCAAGCCTTGTAGAGCAGTATTGACAACGTTGAGTTGGCCTGTCAAATTGTCGATAGTTTGCTGCATGACAGTCATATTGTCTGCCTCTTGTGCCCTGTGGGCTAAATTCTCGGCGCGCTCCTATTGGAGGCCCTCGAATTTATCAAAAATTTCGGCTGCCTCAGTAGCTGCCGTTTGCTGGTCTCCTTCAGAGTCGCGGCTCATGTTTCCTATGTCAACTTCGGCCTGGGCCATTCTGCGGTCTAGGTCGTCCAACCTTAGCAGTAGGTTAGTTTTCAGTTCCGGCACCGTATCCACAATGGGTCGTAGTACGTCAACCGTCTCCTCAAGGGCCGCAATGCGGTCCCCCTAATTCACCATGGTTAGAAATGGTGGTAATGCCAATGCGTTCCCTCGTCCGATGTCGAGCCTAGGCTCTGATACCAATTGTTACGCGGCGCCTTCCTGAGATTCTTTGGAAGGGCGACATAAAGCTAAGCAACCGATGTCAGGGTGGTTGTTGTCCGCCAAGTGAGGTCCCCGCCATACGCTAGACGAGATTGTCAGTGCCGTGTGGGAAAACCAATGCCAACAATTTGAGAGAACAGTAATGAGAATTGAATAAAAGCTTGATTGCAATAATGAAAGCTATTACAGAAGAAGGCAACGCGGTGTCGAGGGGTAGAGACACCAGTACAGAGAATTGCTTGCTAGAAAGTTTTGAATGCTTGATACCCCCTAATAATGCTTAAAAAAATAAACCAAAGCTACATGAGTAGACCAAACTACGCTATAGAAACATAATGAAAGTATATGGAATAAAACTACTCTATATTTACAAGGAAAAGGACTTAGTTTTCTACAAAGGTAGAAACAGGTCCGTTGGCAGCAACTTTGTCTCAGACATCACGATCTGCGGGCGCGACGTTGTTGGCAGCTGCTTGCGGATGGGCGCTAGCGAGGGAAATCGGTGGGCGACAGAGGCACATGCGCGCTTGTCACTTGGTGCGGCCAAGACCACGGGGCCGTCCGTGGCGCTAGGCGTTGGGAGGCTTGCTAGGACGCCACGGGGAGCGTCCAAGGGGTCATGGGGCATGGATGGAAAGTCGCCCATGACATTACACATGATGGAAAGTCGCCCATGACATTACACATGATGATTTAACTTAATATGATATATGGAAAGAATGTAAATCACATTGGTTGAATCTTAAATTCGCCTAAAAAGACTTATTCGAATTTGGTCTAGTTTTGGTGATCACCATCTCCAATTGACTTGAAATTCGGTAGGTTCATCGGAAACGACCTGATAAGAAATACTCACTGCTATGCAATGAATTATGTCGTATTTCGGCAATTCGGGATCGCTTGGATGGGTTTTTTGGCGATTTGCGGGATTGAAATGTGATTTGGATATGAAAAGTCATTCCTTTTATGTTAGTCTTATTTTTGTTAAACCTGGAACATGATGACGCGTGTTTATTTAACATGAACTGATATATGGTTGGAATGTATGCCATGTTTTAAATTTCTAAAAATGCTTAGATGATAGCTTTTCAAATTTGGTTGTTGTTTTGAAGATCATGATTTATATGATCTCCAATTGACCTGAAATTTGGTAAGTCTATCAAAAACCCTAGTAAATAATACTTGTTGTATGCACTGAATAGCATTGATTTAGTGTTTCATGACTGTCTAGATGGGTTTTTGAGCATTTTGTGAATTTTGAAATTTAATCCTTGGAGAAAATTTCGTGGTTGTGATAAAGTGGTGAAAGGAATTAACCGGTATGGTCTCCATATTTTTTATAGTGAGATAATAAATTTACGCGTTGACATTAGGTCTTTCTCCCTATCGGATAAATTTATTATGAAGTCACTGGATATAGTTACTAGTTATTGATAACCTCTATTAACTCTCTATCTGAGTTTAAAGGGTTGGATCAATTTTGTAACTAAAATACAATCATAATTAAATGGTGATAGAAATATATTTCTATGGTCTTCCACTATTAATTTCAAGTGAGTGTAAATTTACGCGTCGACTTTAGGTCTTCCTCCATATCGGATAAATTTATTGTAAGCTCACTAGGTGAAATACTAGTTATTGATATTATGTACTTACTCTCCATCTGAGTATACATGCTGGATCAATGGAACTAGAGCTATTAATTATGCTGTTCACTTGACTTAAATTAGCAGTATACTCTCCATCTGAGTTGGGTCTGTTTTAATTTATTTGAATGAATAATCTGGCATTACATATGTATGTTGCATGAATAGTTCTTTTTCCATCGAAATTTCCTATTCAAGATGCATGAATACATATATGTGTAGTGTGTTTGAAATTTTAGTATTAAATGGTTATATACAATTGTCTGAAAATAATAGTATGCTCTCCATCTGAGCTGGTTCTGTTTCCTTTTGGATTGTATAATTATTGCGTTATATAATATGCTTTGCATGAATGATTCTTTTCCATCGAAATTTTTTCATCGAAATGCATGTATGTATATAAATATTGGATGCAGTCTGAATTTTGTTATTCAGTGTTTTGACTTATTATGATCTATTTAATGTTTTATTTTAACTCCACTATGACTTTATGCGATTTGTCGAATTACATGTTAAAATTTTCTTTTGATAGTGATAAGACATTAATTTAAATGATGCAATATATATATTTTTTGTTAGAAGGAATTTAATTCCGATTTCTGGCCAAAATAAGAGATGGATATTTGTTTTAAGTTTCGAATAACTCATGAGTCATAGAGCTTGATAAACATTTTATATCTTGTGGTACATGAATGCATGACCTTGTTATTTTATATTAATGTCTCTCTTATACATAACAATATTAGTCTATCTCATAAGAATATGTTCTTCATAATTGAGTAAAACTTATCTGTGTACCTTTGTCTAAATCATATTAATCTTGATAGGATTCAAGTTGGTCAAGGATGGACCTTAAGGTTCATTGAAAGTAAAGGCACTACCAACTTGTAGATCATGTTTGGAAGGAAATTTGACTAAAGGTTGTTTCCCTTCAAAAGGAAATAAAGCTAATGATAAGCTAGAATGAATCCCTTCTGATTTGTATGGTTAAATGAACATACTGGTAAGAGATAGTTTTGGGTATTTTTGTGACGTTCATAAATGATTACTCAAAATATTAATATATTTATTTGATGCACCGTAAGTCTTAATGAATTAAGTAATTCAAGGTTTTTAAGACTTGAAACGAAGAAGTACCAAGGAAATATATTAAGGTACTGCAATTTGATTGTAGTGGCGAGCACCTCTCTAAAGAGTTCTTTTGTTACTTATCAGAATAAGGGATTACATCTCAATTGACTACACTGTAAACTCCATAATAGAGTGGTGTAGTAGAAAGAAGAAATAAGTCTCTTTTGGACATAGATAAATTAATGATGTGTTATTCAGATTTGCCTTATTTGTTTTTGGAATATTTATGGAACCTGCAAATTAATCATAAATTCTTAACTCATGTATGATATCATCTCATATGTATAAAATATTAAGAATTATCGGTGATTCTTTATAAATAAATCACCTTTGTGATAACTATTTATTAATTATAAATTCTCAACCTATATACGGTATCATCTCGCATGTATAAAACTTTAAGAACTTTTAATGATTTCAAATAAATAAATCACCTTAGTGATAACCATTTATTAACCATAAAATTCTTAATATCGATATTATACACAGCAGGAGAAAAATACGAAGTGCCCGTATGATTATAACCTTTATCATACGTATTAAAATTGGTTTTTAACCACAAAAGGAAAAAGGCACGTGAAGTTAAACAATTAATTATCAACAATGTGACCAAGTATCAAATTAGTCACTTTGCAAAAGGTAATACAATTACTGTAAAAACCTAATGAAACCAACAGGTCACGCTGCTGCCACAAACACAATGCAACGTGCACCTCATCCTTTTTAACCAATCAAGAACATGACATTTAATCTATAAGATTAAAACAGCTGGACAAGTATTGCTAAGTGCCGCCGTCAGCTTTCATCGATTTTATCCCAGTATATTAACCTATAATTCACAAAATTTGGATATACCCAGACTATCGCTGCCATCTAAACTATTATACGGAACCAGTTTAGTCATGGAGTAACGGCACAATCACCATCCAAGAAACAATTGACGGGAAAACGTTTTCTATCATGAATTATATGTAATCACACATAATCGAGTTTTTCAAACGTAGAAACAATTTTCAGGAAAAAAAAACGAGCAATTCATGTAGTTGTAGATACACCCATATTTACTTACTACGGCATCTACTTAGATGCAAGCAGACTCTGATACCAATTGATTGAAAATAAGTACGAACAATGGAAGCAAATAATCAGAATTACTTACATGTAATATAGATAACACATAATCACAGATTATAATCGAATATAAAATCGATACTTATCTCTTGAAGCGTGATTGCGATCGCAAAATCATCCTCCAGTTCCACGATTTGTGTGGGCGAATTTCTCCTAGAAAAATCGTGTAGTAAAAACCTTAACCTCCTTATGAAATAAGACCCCTTTTATATAGGCACATGTTTTAGGGTTTAAAACATTTTCCTAAACCTACTGGGTCTTCCTTTTCCACCAAGAAATAGAATTCTATTTAATTCCTAATTATTCGGGCACAACAGGGACCGCAATATTTAATTAACGAGGCTTCCTATTATGGACTTAATTCGAAATATCCGAATTAATACTACCATAATAAATTACGAATTATTCCACTAAAAAATCATAACTGTACTCCTCAATTTAATTTCGAAATTCTTCCATTAAACCTTATTTAACTCTCCATGTTAAGATTCAGATACTAATCAAATAAATTAAATTACTGACAATTTAATTCATTGATTATTTCCTTTAGATTTTCGCTTTAACTTATTTCATGTGACGGATACAAAATCCACCTGCAGGGTTTACACATGAAAACTTATAAGCTTTCATAAAGGTGTATCATCAATCTCTAGACCGAGACATGGATTACATCAACTAATTATTACTTCGCCAATGTACAATATTATTATTCAATTTACCAGGCATATTGACCCACGAAAGAATCTCGCATTTTAATAAATCAAAACAATAATAATATACACAGCTAATAATAATTATATCAAGATTAAGAGTATAAGTATATTTAATGGCTAGAGAGTTTATTTTATTAAGTCAGTATAAAATACTTATCTCTACTTGGTCCGTTCAACACATACAAAATGTACTAGCACAAGAAGTTGGAATTAAACAATTCCCATAATCAAGATAAATTATATTTAATCGTGTGCTACAATCATCCATGATGGTTTGTCCAATTCTATCATTAGATTGTGAACATGATCTTTATGCTTATAAGAACCGATGATTTAATCTTCCGTGTATAAGCTAAACTCTATACACTAAATCATCTACTATATAAGTGTGATGACCCAAAAGGTCATCCTATGATAATTTAGCTAAATTTGTGTTCCGAGGCCCCGAAAACCTCCGTTAATCTCACCTCGATATGCGTGCGCATCCCGGGCAGGTAGCCGGGAAGCTTTTATGTGAAAACTTGATGAAAAATAAAATTTCTAATAATTAATTGATTAAAGTTGACTTTGGTCAATATTTTTGGTAAACGGACCCGGACTCGTGATTTGACGGTCCCTGAGGGTCCGTAGGAAAATATGGGACTTGGGCGTATGCCCGTAATCGAATTCCGAGGTCCCAAGCCCGAGAAATGAATTTTTAAAGAAAGTTATTTTATGAAAAATATAAAGGTTTTTAAAAATGAATATTTATGTGAAAACCGTGTTACCGGGCCCGTATTATGGTTCCGGAGCCCGGAACAGGTTTAATATATGTTATGTGACTTATCTGTGAAATTTGGTGTAAAACGGACTTGAAATGACGTGTTTTAGATCAAAATCGGAATAATTGAACCTTATGAAGTTTTAAGAAAATTCTATGAGTTTTGAGGTTTAATTCATTGATTTTGATGATATTTTGGTGATTTAAATGCTTAAATAAGTCTGTAGGATGATTTGGGAGTCGTGTGTATTTTTGGTTTTGAGACTCGAGGGCTCGGGTGAGTTTCGGGTAGCTAACGGAGTGCATAAGTAATGAAAAATATGGGTTTTCTTCAATTTGCTGGTGTTCAGGTAAATTACCCTATGCTAACGCACCCAAGGGGGTGCGAACGCACAGGGTAAATAATGGGTCTGGGTCCCATTTGTTCTATGCGAACGCACCCACTGTGGTGCGAACGCAGAGGGTTGTGGGGTGTAGGCAGTGCGAACGCGGGGTAGGGGGTGCGTCCGCACTGGGTTACCATAGGGCCTGGGGGAGCTGGGGTTGTTAGACCTGTGCGAACGCGGCCCTTGGCTCGCGAACGCATAGGCCAGCCTGGTCAACCATGTGCGAACGCGATCAAGGGGCCGCGAACGCATAGTGTTATTTTCCCCAGCTATTTTAAATACCCAAAAAGAGAATACCATACGGGATTTCATCAATTTTCACCATTCCCTTCTTTCTCAAACTCCATTGAAGACCTCCAAGCCATTTTTTCCTCCATAGCCATTTGGGAAAGTGTTCTTAACACCAATTTCTTCCACTTTCCTTCCCTAATCACTAGAATCTAGGCTTAAAATCCAAAAATCAAAGTAGAAATTAGAGGTTTTGGGTAGAGTTAGGGTTTTGGGTAATTCAACCTCAATTTGGAGTCGGATTTCAAAACAAATTATATATTTGAACTCGTGGGGGTATGGGTAATCGGGTTTTGGTCCGAGCCTCGTGTTTGGACCAAGCGGGCTCGGGGTCGAATTTTGGTATTTTTGGAAGAATGCTAGGAATTGTATATTAGGCTATGGGATTGTGTTAATGAGTCATTATTGATATTATTGAGTTAATTATGCCTAGATATTATCGTTTCGGAGTCGGATTCTAAAGGAAAGGCGGTATTAGAGGCTTGATTGCTATTTTTGGACCCGAGGTAAGTGTCTTGCCTAACTTTGGTGAGGGAATATGTATTGTGTGTTGTGTGTTAAGTGTTTATCATGTTCAGTACATATGTGAGGTGACGAGTACCTATGCATTGAGTTTCAAGCATGCCCGTGAGTCTATTTTTGATGTAAATATTATTATTACTTCCATGTTCGTCATAATATGAATTTGTCTCTACTTGGAAGTTGAATATTGTGAAATCTCTGGGTGGTGAACTCATGATGTATTGGTTCGATTGAGAACCCAATTGTAAAGGATATATTGAGATGATTGGCTATAAATGAGACCCTTGCCGGACAATTATTATGATATTGACTGATACTTTCCCCTTGCCTGGTGATTTTGAGTTGTATTTTCACTATGCTGCATTCCTTGCCATTTATATTGTCATTGTTATTGTGAGGAAGAGAGTAAAAGCACGAAGGGTGATGCCGTGCCATTTACATTGATTATATCATAATTTGCATAGTGAGGAAGAGAGAAAAAGCACGAAGGGTGATGCCGTGCCATGATTTACATTGATTACATCATAATTTGCATAGTGAGGAAGAGAGTAAAAGCACGAAGGGTTATGCCGTGCCATGATTTACATTGATTACATTGACATACATAATACATCGCATTGTGAGGAAGAGAGTAAAAGCACGAAGGGTGATGCCGTGCCATTATTTACATTTCTGGCATTTACACTAATTTTATTATCATTCATTTGTTAAATTGCCTTTTCTTGTCTGCTCTTCATGATCATTTAACTGCTCTATCTCATCTGTTCCCCTTTAACTGCTCCCGTATCCCCATACTTGACTGTCTATCTCTTGCCTTATTTTTTCATGCTTTGGGTTGTAGAATAGGACAGGTTAACGTTGTTGCTAAGTCTAGCCTCGTCACTACTTCGGCCGAGGTTAGGCTCGGCACTTACTCAGTACATGGGGTCGGTTGTACTGATACTACACTGCACTTCTTAATATTGCGCAGATCCTGCACCCGGACCCCGTGGACAGCATTGAGGGAGTCACCTTCAGTCCACCCAGAGCTTCAAGGTATACCCGCTGGCGTTCGTGGGCCTTGGTGTCTCTTCTATCCTTTGGATCTCTTATTGTCTTACATTTTTTCGCTAGTTTCAAAGACAATGATGTATTTCCCTTTCAGACTTGTATTTAGCCCTCTATAGAGCGTTCGTGAGTTGTGACATCTCGGTTTTTGGGGCTTATGTGACGTTCTGTATTTACTATTTCACTTAGCATTTTTGAATTATTATTCCATTTCCGCTGTTAAAAACTGTAAAGTGTTTTGTTATTTCGGTTAAGATGGTATCTCAATGTTAGATTAACTGTACACGTTGGCTTGTCTAGTGGGTTCAACGTTAGACACAGTCACGACCTGACGGGTGGGATTTCGGGTCGTGACAATAAGCAAAGGACACAGACTAATATATGATCTATTTAAAAATTTATTAAAATTGAATAAACAATTATTCCATAATGAATACTATATTCAAACCAAAATCCATAGTTAATAGTATATATCCCAACAATCTCCCCCAAAATTTTCTGAATATTTTACCAAAAGGTAAGAGTTAAATGTTCAAAATATTAGTTACATGATTAGTTGGAAACTATTGCCTTTGCATTGACAAAATGCCAACTTTATTTGGTAAGCTATATCTTGATATTCAAAAATGTCTAATATATTACGTACTGTACAATTTCTTTCGCCATTTTTTTCTGTTTTTACTACAAAATTTTAACTATAAAATAAAATTCATAATTTGAAAATAAAAGGATAAAAAAATAATTTTATTTTATGTATAACATAAAATAACAACTATTAAAAATATCGGTTGATTTTTTAAAGAAATAATAAAAGGCTTTCCAAATAAAGTATTTATATCTAAATACTTAAACCAAATAATAAAAAATAAATAGAAAAATAAAGGAATGTTGGAGTAGGCACTTCAAGGCCAAAACTAACTTCTTATCACTCCCTTAATCATTGCACCACCTAGCACTTTTATGTATAACACGGTTCTTTAATGTGTTATATAATAATAACACGGTTTATTCATGCGCTATATATATTTAGCGCGATTTTAAATTGCGCTATACTTTATAAATATCGTTAAAGTATAGCGCAGATCGTTTTCCTTGACTACGTACACCTGTTTTCTGTATTTGCTCCTATCTCGTTGTCATATCAATGCTATGATGAGATATTGACATCTCATCTCCATAAATTGATTTAAGTCACGAACTGTGTGTTTTCCTACCGGTCCCAACTCCTAGGTGGGGAGAATATGGGAGTCTAAAACCTAAATGTGATTTTCTTAAACAAGTATGATATGAATGTGTGTAAAAAAAAAAGAGCGATCATTTTATATATAATACTATTTTAAATTGTGCTATACTTCAATGATGTTTTGGTCGTTAAAATATCGCGCGGTTTAAAACCGCGTAATATATGTATAATACATTAAAGAATCGTGCTATATATATAAGTGCTTGGTGATGTAATGATTAAAGGATAGTTAAGAAGTTAGTTTTGGCCTTGAGGTGCTAGGTTGAATCCTTACACCAACATTCCTTTATTTTTCTATTTCTTTTTTATTTTTTATTTCTTTTCATGATTTGGTTTAAGTATTTAGATATAAATATTTTAATAGAGAAACCTTTTATTATTTCTTTAAAAACAACCGACATTTTTAATAGTTGTTATTTTGTGTTATACGTAAAACAAAATTATTTTTTTCTCCTTTTATTTTTAAATTAAAATTATGAGTTTTATTTTATAGTTAAAATTTTCATAAGAGAATAATATATATAATTTAATCTATTGGTTGAATTATTTTATTATTTGATATATTTCTTTTTAAATTTAGTTAGTAAATATATATTATTCAATAGATAAGAAAAGAATACAATCCAAAAAATAAAAAAATATCTGGACATTACATCCCGTATTACCCGATGGAGAATTGTCTATATTAATGACCCCGAGTGGCGAAACCGGGGTCTTCTCTCTCCTTCAGGGAGCTTCGGAGTTGGGATCCCTGAGTTCATCAACCAAATGCCTTTCAGCACGAGGCGTATTTTGGTCTTTGGTAGGTTCAGGGACTTCGTTGGAACCTCCTTCGAGAATCTCTTCAGCTCGAGGTGGGACCGCATCAGCAACATCTGGTTCAGCAGTATTTGGCTCGGCAGCCTTCGGAGCGTCAGTACTCCCTCTTCCCCTAAGTATTAACGGGCAATCATCATTCTCTTCGTCCTCAACACGAAGACTCTCAGCCGCTTCCGGAGTTAAGGCCACCGAATCGGAATTAGGCTTTTGAACTTTGGCCATTTTTGGTTTCGGGGACTCAGCTGGTGCCTTTTTCTTTCTCTTCTTATCCTTAGCAGGTTTTGGGTATCTACTTCGCCAGGTGGGGGCTGCCTCATCGAAATGGCCTCTCCAAGGCCTATATAAGCATGAAAGTTAAGTTTACTATCAAGGGATATTTTCTCTAAGAAATTCAAATACGATAGTAATGAAAACTCACCGTGGTTCTTGGCCTCCCATCGGGTTTTGGCCAAGTCGCGCCACACACGCTTAACATGAGGAGAGGTCGAATCTAGTAGTCGAACCCAGCCTGGGAGGTCCTTGACCGCACCGGGGTGTCACTCGACAACTGTATCATCGAAGGGAGTTAGTTCAAAAGGAAGAAAAAATATTTAATTGATAAAACATGTTCACGTACGATTCATATTCCATTCCTCGGGGAATGGAATCTTCTTAGAAGGAATCCTGTCCGAGGTCCTGACTCGGACGAAGCGACTCATCCACCCTCGGTCCTTGTCCTCGTCGACGCTAGAAAAGAAGGCCTTCGATGATCGATGTTGTACCTTAATAAGTCCACCTCGATAAAGTCGAGGGCTGTACAGTCTAATCAGATGATCGAGGGTAAAAGGCAGCCCCTCGACCATGTTTGAAAAATACCTAATCAGGTATACGATTCGCCAGAATGATGGGTAGATTTGGCCAAGCGTCACTCGATATTGTCTACAAAAATCGAGGATCACTAGATCTATCGGCGACTGAGAAGGTTCAACGGGAGCTAAGGTAAATGGGTATGTGTTTACGCTAAAGAAACCAACTTTGTGAGTGGTTATGTCCTCTTCAGGTGAAGGGATCTCCACTTGCACCGCCTCCCCCCAACAGAAATCAACCTTCACTTTTTCGGTCTCAACTATCAGGCTGATGTATCGAGACATGGGCTTACATCGTCCCGCTACCGAAGAAGGTTTTTGACCTTGAAATCAGAGGATATTTCACAAGGTCCGGGGATACACTTCTCAACACGAGAAGGTACTACTGCTTTGCTCTTAGACGAGCGTAATGATGAAGGAGCCTTCTCTTTTTGGGGAACAGTCTTAGAAGCCTTTGCCATTTTTGCTATAAAATTTCAGAAGAAGAGGAAGAAATTGGTTGAGAGATGAACACAAAAAAGAAGTAAGCATATAAAAGAGTTGATAAAGGTCTGAAGACATTGTGAAAAGTAAAAGTTTAAAGGGTGAAGGATTGAGGTATTTATAGAGGTTAGTTATGCGTGTTGGAGAAGACAAAAGGACGGCCAACCGCCATTATCGATTTATGGATTTTCGAGAACCGTGTAAGCGTGACCTTTGCACGTCCTTTTCGTCACATTAATCACTAACCTCATGTGAGTGACGTCATAATGGGGACATCGAAGAGCCAAATAATTCAAATCGTTTCTTATCACTTCATTCTAAGAAACGCGGGACTATCTGTATACGATCGATATCAGGGTTCCCGATATCGAGGCCTCTACGTCGTTCTGAGCCCGAGATCGAGATGGCTCGAAGTAGAGTCTGAAAATCGACCTCAATATGGCGTACCTCGAAATATATCGAAGGCCCATCACGGCTTACCCCGGAGCAGTATAAAATCGATGATCGTCATGGAAAGGCGAAAAATTCCCAAGGACACGTGGTTAGAGTTGATAAGGTTTGCAAGAGATAGTACAAGGTCGTACTAGGCCGTTATACAGTTGTACCAATAGCATTCTTTTTCATAATTAGATGTGTACTATGTTGGGGTTTTCCCCTCCTATATAAAGGGGACCCTAATCATTTGTAAAATATATACAACATTCACTGCAATAGAATATTCTCTGCTCTTTTCGTTTAACGTGCTCTATATTGTTCCTTAGCTTTATTGCTCTTCATTTATTGTTCTTCATTTATTGTTCATTCTTAACTTCTAAAGACCGACCTCAAGACCCCGAGATTACTGAGCTCGAGGGCCCTAGTTCTGTCACAACACTGGTTTGACTATCACATTTTCCTTACTTACACTTATCATTTATTGATTATTAACTAGTATTAAAATAAATCACCTATTTTTAGAACCACAAATCAAATATAATTGTTTACACCATTTTCAAGGTAAACAAAATGTCGAAATAAGAGGTGACAGTATATCTTATACTTTCAGTTGAGTTGATATCTTTTAATTCTATTGCTATTGAAATTATTTTATTATTCGAAGTTATTAGGTATTATATTTGAGATTACAATCATTTTTACCTGTTTTCACTCCACAAATAAAATTGATTTGCTATATAGGTGAGCGCAATATCATAGAGTAGAAAAGAATATAGAAAAATCATTGTCACACTTCTTTTTTTCCGAGGGGATAGTGGAGTTTTTTCAATTTAAGTGATATTGATCGAAATGAGATTATTTATTTATTCAGAGTCACCACTTAAAATTATTTATTGTGTCCCAAGTCACCAATTTATTTTAAATCCCAAACCGGGGAAATTTTGACACTATTTTTGGTCTGCGAACACAGAAGACTGGGTAAGAAATTCTGTTAAACCGAGAGAAGGTGTGAGGCATTACCGAGTTCCGTGGTTTTAGCATGGCTCTTAACTATTATAATTGACCTAATTATCTCATTTATACATATTTGAAACCTATTGTGCTTTTTTTTTTTACTTTTCAACCGCTTTTAGTATTTATGGAGTTTATCTGAACAAGTCGCAATGTAGCGCACTCGTTTGTTTTTGTACACATTGCGAACCACGCCACGTGAAATGCACCCATGATTTACAACATGTTGATTTTATTATTATTCAAAGTTATGGTCGGGTCACATGAAATGCACACCCAAATTGGGATTTACGTATCATGACCATGCCGCGGAAACCGTACTCATGGCCACGATAATTTATTAACCGCGCCTAAAGCAGCCTACTATTGTTCATCAATCTAAGATCAAGAACATGTGTTAAAGTTGAACACTAATTATCCTTGTTTTTTATCTTATAGAACTAATCTATTGACCTCCTCAATAAATAAACGTACTCTCAATTTCTATTCTAACGGGTGCGCTCCACTTTTCTCCAAACTAACCTGACTCCCACAGTGAACAACTAATTTTTGACCACACCCAAATTCTATACTATTTTTGGTGTAAATATTTCTTTT
>ML285509.1:0-12983 GCA_005239495.1 Nicotiana undulata
AAATGAAGGAAGCCCTGATAAGAAGTGATAGCAAGACAAATAGTTAGAGAACTAAATCTGAGACAACAACACAGAATATGGAAAGAGTACCGATAACAAGTAACATCAAGAAAGTATATTTAGACAAATAAGTCTAGGGCAGCATATGAGAATATGAAGAAATCCTGCTAGCAAACTACGGAATTACCGAAGGTAAGTAGTAACAGAACATGACACGCAGCTATAGCAAACTAAGGAGAAAAAAAGGGTACCATAGTAGCACTAATACTCTCGAACTGTGAAAGACACGGGGAAACTCACGACTACCTACTATCCTTCCACCCTAATCTTCCGCCTCCACACCTTTCTATCTAGGGTCATGTCCTCGGTCAGCTCAAGCTGCGCCATGTCCCGCCTAATCACTTCCCCCCAAGACTTCTTAGGTCTACCTCTACCCCTCCTCTCACCTCCCAAGGCCAACCTCTCACATCTCCTGACTGGGGTATCTGGGCTTCTCCTCTTAACATGTCCAAACAATCTCAACCTCGCCTCACGCATCTTTACCTCCACAGGGGCCACTCCCACCTTGTCCCGATAACTTCATTCCTAATTCTATCCAATCTAGTATGCCCACACATCCATCTCAACATCCTCATTTCCGCTACTCTCATACGCTGGACATGAGACTCTTTGAATGGCCAACACTCTGCCCCATACAACATAGTCGGTCTGACCACTACCTTGTAGAACTTACCCTTAAGTATCAACGACACATTCTTATCACACAAGACACCAGAAGCGAGCCTCCACTTCGTCCATCCTACGCCGATACGGTCCTTCTCCTCTTAACATGTCCAAACAATCTCAACCTCGCCTCACACATCTTTACCTCCACAGGGGCCACTCCCACCTTGTTCCGAATAACTTCATTCCTAATTCTATCCAATCTAGTATGCCCACACATCCATCTCAACATCCTCATTTCCGCTACTCATACGCTGGACATGAGACTCTTTGACTGGCCAACACTCTGCCCCATACAACATAGTCGGTCTGACCACTACCTTGTAGAACTTACCCTTAAGTATCAACGACACGTTCTTATCACACAAGACACCAGAAGCGAGCCTCCACTTCGTCCATCCTACGCCGATACGGCGAGTAACATCCTCATCTATCTCCCCATTCTCCTGAATTATAGATCCCAGATATTTGAAACTCTCCCTCTTGGGAATGACTTGCGTATCGATTCTCACATCCCCGTCCGCCTCCTGGGTAACACCACTGAATTTGCACTCCAAGTATTCTGTTTTGGTCCTACTCAACTTGAAACCCTTAGACTCTAGAGTATGTCTCCAGACCTCCAGACTCTCGTTATCGCCACCTCGCGTCTCATCAATCAGGACTATGTCATCCGCAAATAACAAGAACCAAGGCACCTCCCCTTGAATGTGACGCGTTAAAGAATCCATCGCCAGGGAAAACAAAAACGGGCTGAGTGCTGATCCCTGATGCAACCCCATCTCAATCGAAAAGTAGTCAGAGTCTCCTCCTGTTGTCCTCACCCGTGTCTTAGCCCCATCATACATGTCTATATATATATATATATATATATATATATATATAGACATGTATGATGGGGCTAAGACACGGGTGAGGACAACAGGAGGAGACTCTGACTACTTTTCGATTGAGATGGGGTTGCATCAGGGATCAGCACTCAGCCCGTTTTTGTTTTCCCTGGCGATGGATTCTTTAACGCGTCACATTCAAGGGGAGGTGCCTTGGTTCTTGTTATTTGCGGATGACATAGTCCTGATTGATGAGACGCGAGGTGGCGATAACGAGAGTCTGGAGGTCTGGAGACATACTCTAGAGTCTAAGGGTTTCAAGTTGAGTAGGACCAAAACAGAATACTTGGAGTGCAAATTCAGTGGTGTTACCCAGGAGGCGGACGGGGATGTGAGAATCGATACGCAAGTCATTCCCAAGAGGGAGAGTTNTTTGACCATAAATGGTTCATAAACTTTTTTAAAAATATTTTGAATTTCTAGTTATTATGACTTATAGTACTTTTTATGTAGTTTTAAAATATATAAATCTGATTTAAAGATTATATGTATTTTTGGTCAAAATTAAGATAATTATAGTTTAGACTTATGGTTACAAAATTAAAACATAATAATCGCTGGATTTATTTTTCAAATTAAAAGTATTAAGAAAAATAGTACAATTAAAAGATAATATTTTAATCGATATACTCAATCAGATAAAAACCTTGATTCTTTTCCAAATGCATATATTGGTTATAGAATAATATTGGAGTTCATATAATAGTTGCATTGGTGGAACGAAATATTTCAAAATTAAAAAATAATCTTACCTAACACCAATAATGTTTGAAGAAAGATTAAATAAATGAATTTTATTACCTAACACCAATTTTATTAAAAATAATCTTACCTAACACCAATATATATATATATATATATATATACATATATATATATATATATATATATATATATATATGTATATATGTATATATATATATGTATATATATATACGGCCAAATCGAAGAGTCCGATTTTAAGGCCATCGTGGCACTGAGAATCCGACATTGAGAAGCTCGAGGTAGAATCTAAAGTCTGGGGAGTTCGACCACGGGTATGTCCCTCAAGGGAGCTTATCGAAGAATTTGTGATCGATCTCGGAGCAGCAAAAATCGAAGACCATCATGGAAAGGCGGGAAAGTCCCAAAGGCACTTTGTTAGAGCTGACCAAGTCTGCAAGGATAATACAAGTCCGTACTTAGCCATTAAATAATTGTACCAGCTGTATTTCTTTGTAATAATTGCGCATGTACTATGTTGGTATTCTCCCTCCTATATAAAGGGGACCATTGTCATTTTGTAACATAGATGATATTCAATATAACAAGAACATTCTCCGCTCTCCAACCTAAACATATTCAACGATTGTTCCATTGATTTATTGCTTTCATTTATTGTGTTCATTAATTGTTCTTCATTTGTTGCTCATTATTGATCATAAAGATCCATTTCGAGGCCCTCAATATTGTTATTCCCCCATCGACCGCCCACTATTAAGCACTATAATTCGACTTCGAGGCCCTGTCTCGGTCGGCTCGAGACCCTGCCTTGTGACAACTTGGTTTTCATATCACTACTTATATTTACTCTTACCTTACTTTTCTTACTCACACTTAGCATCTATTTCCTAACAACTAGTATTAAAATAAATCACGTATTTTTAGAACAACAAAATCAAATATAATTGTCATTACCATTTTCAAGGTAAACAGTTTGGCGCCCACCGTGGGGCTAAAAATAATAGTGATTGTTTTAGTGCTGGTTTGCTGAAAACACAAGTTATTCTTCACACTTTTTCTTGTTCAAGAATCTTTGATTTCAGGTCAAAATTTCTAACTCAGTGAATGCAAATGAAAACAACGGTCCCGAGGATCATGGAGAGAACAATGTAGCTGTTTCAGGCGCCGGTGTACCACTGCAAAACCTTGGGGTAGCACCAGCGCCAATCCCTGTGGATGTGGGCTCACGTAACGCCCAACATGTCGATATAAGCTCTCATATAGACGGAAGTGTACGCCGGAATTACCAACATGAAGCACAAAAAACTCCAGCTCGGGAGGAAAGAGAAGTTAGCCTTCATGTCATTTTTGAGATGTTACAAGAACAACAAGTGGCTATTGCTTAGCTACAAAGTCAACAAAAAAACCTTAAGCACAGCAGCACCGGAAACGGCTCATCGAGTCGAGCAGGCACTAGAGAGGTCAAATAACAACGGGTCAGCAACCGACCCCTCTATTATGAAGATGCTCGAGGACCTTACTAAAAGAATTGAATCAGGAGAAAAGAAGATATAAGCTAACGACAAAAATTAGAGACCTATAATTCGAGGGTCGATTAGATTCCGGGCGCACCCCCGATTCTGAAGGGTGTGGATTCAAAGAAGTTTGTGCAAAAGTCATTCCCATCAAGCGCGACTCCGAAGACCATCCCCAAGAAGTTCAGAATGCCCTATCTCCCGAAGTATAACGGGACCTCGGACCCCAACGAGCACATCACTGCTTACACTTGTGTTGTAAAAGGAAACGACCTGAAGGATGACGAGATTGAATCCGCCCTGTTAAAATTTGAGAAACTGTATCATAGGGGGCCATGATGTTGTATCATAACCTACCCCCGAACTCTATGGATTCAATTCCCATAAAGGCAGACTCTTTTGTAAAGGCGCATGCTGGTGCCATCAAGGTCGCCACGTGGAAGTCTGACGTCTTCAAAATCAAAAAAAAGGAGAACGAGATGGTGAGAGAATTCGTGTCTTGCTTTCAAATGGAACGAATGGAATTACCATCAATCTCCGATCACTGGGCAGTGCAGTTCTTCACTTAAGGTTTGAACGAACAAAGCTCGATAGCTTCGAAGCTGCTAAACAAAACTTGATCGATCCCGCCATGACCTGGGGGGATGTCCACAACAGGTATCAGTCGAAAATCAGGGTCGAGGATGACCAATTAGGAGCCTCCTCGGGCTCGGTATATCCTAGCAGTCTCCTAGCAAAGGAATCAAGGTTTCCGTAAAGAGAGCCGAGGCTAAACAAACCATATCTAATAAAATCTAATGAGATTTCTCATGGATCTATCCCAGTTTTAAGGTTAACCAAAAGAAAAATAGGTTAATTACATGAGTTTCAAACTGTAATTTGGATGAATAATCCATTTATTTAGTTTTATCTTTTTTCCCACTTTCAGAAGAATAAAGCATAGGCGTTTCTACTAGTGTTAGAATTTTATGAAAGGTAACTATCTTGGTTTCATAGATAAATTTATATAGAATCTTTGAAAAAGACTTTCTTTCATAAGAAAGAAAATACTTACTATATTTGGGATCTGATCCTACACCGCTGGTCAAGACTTTAGTGGATTGACTCTATTACATAAGTTAATTCCTAATTTTTATCTCACATCATGAGATAAGTATTTCTTCCATCATGACATAAGTATCAGCCATACGTCGAAGATCGCAGAAACGCCCCGAGGCGCAATATACCTCGAAATGACCGAAGGACAGACCGAGGTCAAGGTTCCCGGGGATTCTTGAACAAAGCGGGCATCGACAGGCACACAGGACCAGTAGAGGCACCTCGGTTATCGGAGTCCAACTTCAACATCGATTCAGACATCGTATCGGTCACAAATAAAATCAAAGATACCAGGTGGCCAAAACCCATACTATTAGATCCTTCACAAAGGAACCCCAACTTGGTATGCGAATATCACGGCACTCATGGTCATAGGACTGAGGATTGCAGACAACTCCCAGAAGAGGTAGCCCGACTGATCACCAAAGGTCACCTTCGAGAGTTCCTCAGCGACCGAGCTAAAAACCAATTTCAGTAAAAAGAAGCGAACAGGAAAATCGAAGCAGAAGAACCACAACATGTCATCCACATGATCATTGGAGGGATCGACATGCCACAGGAACCTATGGTCAAGCGAACGAAAATATTCATCAATACATACCGGAAGATGCTCTCACATTCAGCGAAGAGGACATCGAGACCATGTCTCTGCCTCATACGATGCACTGGTAATTTCTTTTATTTTAAATAAAATTGAATTAAATGTGTGCTCGTGGGTCCAGGCAGCTCGGTCAACATAATCAGGTCGAGGGTTGTAGAGCTGATCGGACTGCTGGATCAGATCGTGCCTGCCTCTCGGGTCCTCAACGGATTTAACATGGCGAGCGAGACAACAAAAGGGGAGATCATCCTCCCGGTCAACGTGGCCGGCACAATTCAAGATACCAAGTTTCATGTCATCGAAGGTGACATGAGGTACAACGCCTTGCTCGGAAGGCCGTGGATACACTTTATGAGAGCAGTGTCGTCAACCCTTCATCAAATGATGAAGTTTCCAACAAAGGACAGAATAAAAACAATATACGAGGAGCAGCATGCAACAAGAGAGATGTTCGCGGTACACGATGTGGCACCGGCATCGATGCCTTCTACATTGAAGGATCCAAAGGAAAATCAAACGGCCAAGTAGCACCCACAACCTACATACTCAACTACACTCGAACGAGTAAATAAAGGAACATGCCGCGTCCTCGGAGCAAGCAATTTAAGTGTATCGAGGTTCAAACGCCATCATCGCTAAGGTACAACCCTCTCTCTTTTCATTTACTTCTTGTACTGACTTATTGCAGGCGACCGATTGAGAGGAATCGAAGCACCCTCTAGCTCGAAGACCTTAGGTCTTAAAGCATGTGTTGCGTTATTTTTCCCTTAGATCGGGTTTATCCCAAACAGGTTTTACCGACGAGGTTTTTAACGAGGCAACATCCATATGCTACCTAAGGAGAACTCACCAAGCATTCAAGGCTTCTCTTCGATCAACCTCAAATGTTGGTCACCTCCTCAAAGAAATCGAAGTATGCCAAAGAGGGTCTCGATAGAAAAATACTGTATCAGACCAAATAGTTGAATGAACCGTGTCCGCATAGAATAATCGACCTCTCGATGGCGAAGAAATGTACGCTCGTGTAAAGTAATCAGAAAGAGTATCTTTTATCATCAAAACACTTCATGCTTCAAAAAGTTTACTATTCTCACAAAAAATGGCTCCAGGGCCGAAAACTCCTGAACACTCGGGGACTGTCATCAATAGTCAGCTCATCAAGCCATCGAAAGCTCAAAGTCGTAAGAACCCGATCGGGAAACTTCGAGCTCATAAGCCATCAATGAGGCAATGTCAAATCTGTGAGACCTTAACGAGGCATGCCCAAATTCATAAAGCCCTCAATGAGGCAATACCGAATCTGTAAGACCTCAACAAGGCGTGCCCAAATGTAAAAGACCTCGATGAGGCACCACCCTCGAGCACTCGAGGACTATCATCGACAACCAGCTCATCGAGCCACCAAAAACTCAAAACTATAAGACCTCGATCAGGAAACTTCGAGCTCGTAAGTACCTCTATGAGGCAATATCGAATCTGTAAGACCTCTACGAGGCATGCTCAAATATAAGCCCTCCATGAGGCAACGGAAAAAATATAAGCCCTCCACAAGGCAACACCAAATGCATAAATCCCTCAATGAGGCAATACCAAATCTGTAAGACCTTAACGAGGCATGCCCAAATTTGTAAGACCTTAAAAAGGCATAATCCCGATATTAAAGTCAAGGCTATATATTCGAACTTGTAAGACCCTTAAAAAGGCATACCCTCTATATACACCAAGGCTACCTCACTCGGGGACTCAAAGGCTACGGCCTAACATAAAGACTACGGTCATAAGGCTCCGGCCAAACTAACGCGGCTCAGAGACGTCTGACTGCCGCCATAAAACTACATACCTTCAAATACTTTGAAAATACTTTGCAAAGAATCGGTTAATCAGGATACCCTCGGCATAAGAGAAATAACTTCGATCATATCAACCCCAAACAATGAAAAGGCTTCGAAACAATCAGCTTTCAAGCGAACCTCCCGAGGTGATCATTTATCGTCGCATATCGACTCATAATCGAGGTTCTTATCGAGCCGTCGAAGAGTCATACAAACACAAAAACTTCAAGAAAGTCTTTAACGAGGGAAAACTATAGCCATATTAAAGGTTGTACTGACCCAATGCGTAAGAGCCTAAGCGCCAGCCTAAAGAGCCTCAAGGCCGATCTAAAACAAGCCTATGAGTCAATGCACAAGAGCCTAAGCGCCAGCCTAAAAATCCTCAAGGCGGATCTAAAACAAGCCTAAGGGCCAATGCATAAGAGCCTAAGCGTCAGCCTAAAGAGCCTCATGGCCGATTTAAAAACCTAAGGGTCGATGAGCTCGAGTCGAAACCCGACTCGAAGTTTGAGCCCTAAATAGGTTAAGCTATCAACTATTGCCAATTTCTCATCAAGCACACAACCCCAAGGGTTCCATTTCAAAGTCCAACTCATCGAACTAGTCATTGGCGAGCATCAAGATTCAAACCAAAAACAAAGACACAAACAAGTGGAAATTTATATAAAGGGAAAACCGAAAGGTTTCTTTTTTATATATAATGATATAGAGATACATTTACAATGCTCTCACGGAAGAGCCCTATACAAGGAATCAGAAAGGAAAAATCCTAATCTACTCTCGGGGACTCTGCCTTCCCTCACTCGAGGACTATGGCTCCATCGCCTTCTTTGGGACCAGCTTCCTCGATGGCCTCTTCCTCATCATCTTCGGCATCGGAAACAAGGAACTTGGCGTCGAAATCATCCGCCTTGGACTGCTCTATCTCCTCGGAGAGATCGAAGCCCCTAGCATGGATCTCCTCGAGGGTTTCCCTCTGGGATCTACATCGGGCATATTCATTGCTTCTACTCTCTCGAAAGCACCGCTAAACTTCATACGAGGTTTAGCAGCATCTTTCAGATAGATGGACACCTTCTTATCGGCTTTTGTTCGAACCTCTTTAGCTTTAGCCCGAGCGTCCACAACCTCGGCCTTTATCTTCAAAAGATCAGTCTCGAGCTTAGAAATCATGTTCGTCTGAATCGAGTTGCTTTCTCGAGCATTACAGAGTTGTATCTCGAGGGTGGAGGCCTTAGCCAAAGCATTCCTTTTGGCCGCAACATGAGCGTCCATCTGAGCCCTCAATTCATTGCATTCAAAATTGGCCTTACCAACTTTTCCCCAAAGGCGTTCCAGCGCCTCCATTTTTCTCTGCAACTGAGATATCAAAACGTTAGTTTCCGAAGATGGGGCAAGAAGCCTCCACTCCCTCAAAATAAAGATTACTGGTTTCTCGAGGTTGCCTTCGTAATCTTGACTTCGATTCATCTCACATCGTAGGTGTATGAACTCTCTTCTCTTCTCATCACAAAGAAGCCTGAGAGACTTCTCCCTGTCTAAAGCTTTTCTCAACTTGGCCTCGCAGCGGAGCAGCTCAGACTTGAGTTTGTCGAAGCCCTATGAAAAAGAAGCCTTAGTTTAAAAGGTGAAAACACGAAGATGAGAAAGCCACAAAGTTCACCAAAGCTCACCATAGAATAGAGCCGCTGAGCCTCCTCAAAAGTAGAGTGCGTGCCTGCTGGTCTGGTCTCATCAGCCCCAGTTGAACCACTCTGGGAGGGGACGTGATCACTCGGGACTCCACTTGATTCAAGCGGCCCCTGGCCTAGAATATCCTTTGAAGTACCTTCGAAGGGAGAAGAAGATGGTGGCAAAGGACCTTTGCTCCTCCCCTCTTGTGGAACCTCTCCCCCGAGGATGGAGACCTTGGGTTCAGTAGGCTTAGCTGCCTCAGGAGCGTTTTCGGCATGAGCTATCGACGTAGTGTCGTCCCCCTTGGTTGCATCGTCGCTAGTATATCGGTCGATGAATATGAGACCTTTCTCTGTGGTTACATATTCTTTGTGCCTCCGGGCAGGCCCTGCTTCACTATGAACATCCTCTTCCCTCGCGGATCCTTTCCATTTATTATCTTTCTTTGGCTCCGATGCCAAAGGTTTGTCCTCCTCCCCGAGAAGGCATGGTATCACTTCAGGGAATTCACCAATGCCTGCAGCAAATAAATAAATAAGCACAAAGAGAAGTATCCCTTAAGAAAGGAACCATATGGCACATACCATGGTGTTTTGCTTCCCATCTGCCCTTGGACAGATCTCGCCACTTGCGTTCATCGTAGGTTGAGCAAGCTGCCAATTTCCGAGTCCAATCCGCTAGATCGGGGACCTCATATGGCAACCACGGGATCACTGCGGAGAAAGAAAGAAAACATTCTTACGGAGTCTGACTCCACTATGAACACAAAATGGTAAAGTACAGTGTATCACTTACGTGTAAAATTCCATTTCTCGAGAAACGACAGGAACTCCGCAGGGATAATGTCAACAGTCCTCACTCGAACAAACTGACTCATCTACCCTGGGTCCCTATCCTCATCATCGTTGCAAATAAACGGCCCGGTGGATCTACGTCGTAGAGTAATCAGGCCTCGGTAATGTAAGGGTCAATACAGTCTGATGAGGTGGCTGAGAATGAACTCGAGATCGACCTTCTCAGCAAAGAATCTTATCATCAACATGATCTGGCAGAAAGACGAGTGGACCTGAGCAAAGGTAACTCAATATCTATGACAGAACTCGAGCACGACTAGGTCAAGACGGCCTAATGTAAAGGGGTACATATATACGTTCAAGAACCCCTCTACATAAGCCATGATACCTTCTTCCCAAGAGAGTACCTGTAGCATCACCTTCTCTCCCCATCCACAATCTGTCTTTACAGACTCGAGGTGCCTCTCCTATATCGATCAAATGAACCTTGATGCATGCTCTCGATGGCCCGGAACATCGAGAGGTATCTCAAGCGTAAAATCCCTTATCGAGACAAAACAACTTGAAGTTAGCTCGCCAAACCCCGGCGGTGTACCACCGACTGGGCGGGAAGCAGAGATGGAACTTTCCTCTTCCTGATGAGCAGATTTGGGCATGTCATCCATTTCTTTGAAACGAGGAAAAGAAGATGAAAACTCAGGCGAATGCTTCAAACTGAGTTAGTAGAAGAAATGGTGCAAAAAGAGGAACTCCAATAAGAAAATTGATTGTGCAAAACAGCAAAGCCCTCAATGGAGAAAAGAAAGTATATATAGGAAGATCGGCGACTATTCATTTACTCTGATAGCCAATCAGCTCTTACAAAGCCATTATGACTTTTTGGGAAATGTACCGCCGGGGCCGCCTCGTTCACTTCACAATCACATCATAGGAATGACTCTATCATACATCAATCGAAGGATCGAAGGGTCAAATCGACCCCTTACCAACCCGACCCCGGGAAGGTATGCAACTGAAATCAGAGTAGTCTGATCTCGAAGGTTTCTGTTGCCCCAAGTCCGGGCTCGTAGGAGCTAAATTCAAATTTGAAGATTAAATTTTTCATAGACACTAAACGGTAAAGTTTGGAAGACATTAAAAGAAGACATCCTTTGCATTTCCAAAAATATATTTACAAGAGTGCTTTACAAAACTCCCATGCGGAGCCCATGTACAAAAGAGAAGAAATAAAAAGAGAAAAAGCGACATATTCTTCATCTCCGCTACTTCCTGAGTCATTTGCGGAGCCCTCATCTGAAGTTGTCGGAACTGCCGATTCCTCTTCCAAAGCCTTGGCTTTTTCGATCTCGGCAGAGAGATCGAAACCCTTGGCATGCACCTCCTCGAGGGCCTTCCTCCGAGCTTCCAAACGGGCATGAGCAACGGTGCGAGCCTTTTTGATCTCGGCCTCTTCACATATCTCCCTAGCCCGATTGTTGGCGGCGAAAACATCATCTTTGTATGAGGATACGAATGCATCAGCCTCAGACTTGGCCACGGATAATGCGGTAGCCGACTCAGCATGAAGCGCTTCAAATTTACGAGCCTCCTCTTGAACACCTCGAAGAAGACCATGAGTCGAGGCCAGCTCCTCCCGAAGAATATCCCTCTCCGAAGCCACGCTGCCATTGTGCCGCTTCAGCTCGAGGATCTCGGCGTCTTTAGCCTCAACCTCTTCTCGAAGCTTCCCCACTAGGGCATCATTTTTCTCAATCTGCAAATGATGAATCAAGGTAATAAACACCAAATATGATGATAAAAGACAAGCCTATGAATACCTGATTTTGGAGCCTCTCAGCCTCCTCGAGAGCGACGGGGCATCAAGATCGGCATCCACCTCAACGCGGGCAAAGTAATCTTTGAAAACATCGTACTCTCTCTGGGATGCCCCCACATCCGGAGCTTCCCTATTCTGGGCATCCCGTATCAGCCCCGGTGAAAATGACGGGCCTGATTGAAAGACACCTATGGCATCAATTTCTATCGGGGCTTCCTCTCGCCTTCGAAGAGTCTCAGAATCAGGCCCTCCGAATTCGCCAACCAAGTATTCATCAGCACAAGTTGTATCATGTCCGATGGTTGGCTCGGGGACTGCACCCAAACCCTCATCGAGGGTCTCTTCAATACAAGGTGGGTCCGCATCAGCCACCTCCTTCTCGACAGTCTTCTGCCCAGAACCTTTCAAAGCATCAACGCTTCGTCTTGCCCTGTGTACCAACGGGAAACTATCATCATCTTCGTCTTCAGTACGAAGACCTTCGGCAGCTGCCGACATCAAAACCGTGGCATCAGTCTTGGGCTTTCGAGCCTTACGTCTCTTTAGTTTTGGAGATTCCGCTGGCATCTCCTTCTTCCTCTTTTTGTCCTCGGCGGGTTTTTGGGCCTCTTTTTCTCCTGGAGGAGGCGGTCTCATTGAAACAGCTTCCCCGAGGCATGCACAAGCAAGAAATGCCAAGCATATCATCGAGAAATCTACTCATAAGGAATCTAGAAATGACAGTGATTAGAGCATACCATGATTCTTGGCCTGCCATCGTGTCTTGGCCAAATCACACCAAACGCGTTCATTGTATGGATAGGCGGAGTCCAAAAGTTTGACCCATCCCGATAGGTCCTTAACCGCGCCGGGGAACCACACGGTGGCTATGTAATCAGAAGGGGATCAAGTAAAAAATAAAGGGGTCAGTTCAGAAGAGGAAAAATAGGTGATTCAGGTGATAAAACGTGCTCAATATAGGGACACTTACGTCTCATGTTCCATTCCTCCGGGAATGCCATCTTCTTGGCTAGGATGAGGTCTGAGGTCCTGACTCAAACAAACCGGCTCATCCATCCTCGGTCTTTGTCCTTGTCGATGCAGGCAAAAAATGCTTTGGCAGATCGACGTTGTAGCTTGACTAAGCCCCCTCGATATAGATGAGGGTTGTACAATATGATCAAATGATCGAGGGTGAAAGTCATTCCCTTGACCATATTAGAGAAATATCTAATCATATAGACAATTCTCCAAAAAGAAGGATAAATTTGACCAAGCGTGTCACGCCCCCAAACTAGGGGAGGCATGACTGGCACTCGATACTGTATTTGATCGAGTTAGC
>ML285510.1:0-15843 GCA_005239495.1 Nicotiana undulata
GTATACCCGCTGGTGTTCGTGGGCCTTGGTGTCTCTCCTGCTTTTGGATTCCTCATTGTCTTATCTTTTCTCCTAGTCTCAAGACAATTGTATATTTCTTTTCAGACTTTGTATTTAGTACTCAGTTAGATAGTTCGTGAGGTTGTGACACCCCGGTTTTGGGATTGTTCGTTGTTGTTGTCTTATCATTTCATTATGAGTTTTATTGAAGTAATATTATTTTTCTGCTGTGAAACGTTTGAAGTGATTTGGGATGTTTAGTATAAATTCGAGAGTTAATGGTGTGGGATGTTTTCGGAAAAGGTTGGACATTAATGAATTCAAGTTATTTCAGTAAATGTTGAAGGTTAATAGTTTTAAATACTATTACGTTGTGTTATTAAGGCAATAATGTTGTATACGTTGGCTTGTCTAGCGGGTTCAACGTTAGACGCAGTCACGGCCTGAAAGGTGGGATTTCGGGTCGTGACATGTTCCATTGTTGAATTAGAAAAACAAGATAAATAGAATTCATGTACAAATTATGAGTGCAAAAAGAGAAGTAAATAATGGAATGTTTATAGAACTATAGAAGCTTTTATACAATTTGTAACTACAGAAAAATGTATCATTTTATTACTACTAATGTTATAGTATATGTACTACTGTTGTAACTTGTAAGCGAATATTACCTCACTAATTGCCCAAAAAAGAAATGGCTCGAGTAACACCAACCCAGTGCCATCATTTGCTCAGATTTGTCTATTTGATACATTAGCTTTGTTTACCTTTAAAAGTAACAATTAAATTTGTACGCGGTTAAAGGATATGTGATTTATTTAATTTAATACGAATGATCTAAGAACAAAAAATAATTAAAGTAAAGCGAAAAAAAACAATCAAACCAAAACAATTAAGCAACGAGTTTTAGATGAACACTGAAAATTGACCTTGGTCGAGCCCTCGAGACGAGCTCGGTTGCAATCAAATAAATAAGCAGTTGAAGAACACTATGAACAATAGCTAGAGAACAAAAATAAACTTTTATTCCTTTGAAATGCGTGCCAGCAGTTGTTTTAAAATAAAAGCGTTCACCCATTTATACAGTAAGGGAGTTTCGATCCTAGGCACAAGTCTGAATAAGGTAAAAATCTTCTCCTTCCAAAATTTTTTGATCTACAACAGATGTCAGGCGAGATTCACGCCGTAATATCCACTTTAGGGCGGATATCACGTCTCCCCAGTTATCGTGCCTTAATGTTTTTCCCTTAGTCTAGAACCTTCACTGTGATCAGACCCGATGCTTCGCCGTATACGGTCCCAGGTGCACCATTCGTTCTCGCCCGGCTCTGAGACGTGGAACCCCTCGACTTTACTTGAGGTCATTCCAGATCGTGCTTCCATCTCATTTCTTTACCGGGAAATCGTGGCTAACTTTATCCTCGATTTTACCCTCATACAGATAGTCCCCTCACTTTTATGAGAGCATATTTGTCAAAATGACAAGTGTCGCGCCACCTTTTTTCCTTTTTCGCGGAGTCCGGGTTTCGACATGCTTTGGGACAACTCATTTCCTTTTGGGAAAGGGGTATAGAAATTGAAGAGTCGCCACCTAACGGATTTAAGGTGCGTTAGGGCACCTAATGCAAATAACTCATGAAAAACCGATTTACATTACCAGAGATTGGGTAAGGGCTTGAAATTACCTTGAGGGGAAGGTGTTAGACACCCCTCGAGGTCCACAACAGTGGGTCTCGGCCAAACTCATTTTGTGAATTAGTCAATAAGCAAGTAAAGCAGTTTAAACACATATGGATTATTAAAACAAGAATAAAGGGGGTCCTAGGTTTATTAGCCTATAGGATCACATCTGTGCAATACTCGGTAAATCTTCCTCAAATAGAGGGGTTACACGTAGCATTAGCGCACAGGTCACCATATCCTTTACTACCCAATGACCCTCCCCTTAGTGGTTATATAAGAGATTCTAGTTAAACGTGCTCTATGTGTGCATTACCCCCCCTTACTTATGGTCCTGGAGGTGTTTAGGACCTCTAATTAAGGAAGTTCTAGACTCTCCCATAGTGCTTAAAAAGAGAAAATCTAAGCGACAATCAAAACAAGTAGGACTGTCAGGTAAAGGAACAATTAAGGGGGGCTCACATTTACCTCCACAAATAAGCAAGCAATTGCACGTCTCAAACATCATCATTTTAAACACTTTAAAACTCCTATAGCAAGATAACTAGGCGAACATGAAAACAGAACATATGCGGCATTTTGTTAAAGCAAAGCAGTGGAGACCTAATCAGTTTGCCTACTGATTTTAGGGCTTGCTGAATCTGGACAGTTCACAAGTAATTAAACAAAGCATAATTTTACAATTTGTAAGATTTTAATTATCCTACAAGCTTTCCTAGGCATGGATCTGAGGTGTCCTATAAGCAGGATATCTAATTGTCAATCAAAATCTTAATAAATTAATAAACGATTTCAAACAGACAGTTGATTCATTATGTCCTATAGGCATGCTGTCTAGGTGTTGGGACTACTTTAAAGCTTATTCTTATAGACGTAGTTGCTACTGAAGAAACTGATTCTATACGATCTAGATGTAGTCATAGTATTTAGACAAGTGCAATAAAAGTCCTAAAGCATGGTTTCTAATGCACATAAGAAAATTGTAACGGCCCGGCCGGTCGTTTTGCGAGTTAGCGCCCCGATCCCTTAATAACTACTTTCCCCACGTTTGGTTCTGCTTATGGGACTTGTCGGAGTGATTAGTTGTGGATTTCGGAGAGTTTTGGGACACATAATCCCTAAATATGAGTTTAAGCTTTAGAAATCGGACCGTAGTTAGAACTGTATGAAGACAAATCGGAGCGCGTCCATAATGTGTTTTCAAGGTCTGTAGTAGACTTAGGCATGAATTGGCGAAAGTTAGAATTTCGACGATTTTGGCCGATAGGTGAAATTTTGATATCGGGATCGGAATGGGATTCCGGAAGTGGAAGCAGGTCCGTGGTGTCATTTATGACCTGTGTGTAAAATTTGAGGTCATTCAGACTAGTTTTGACGTGATTCGACATCGATTGTAGATTTTGGATAATTCTTAAGCTCTTAGGCTTGAATCCATGTAAATTTCTTGATTTTTGTATTATGTGATGTGGTTTGAAGGCTCGACTAAGTTTGAATGAGGTATTAGGACTAGTTGGTAGGTTTGGTTGAGGTCCCAGGGGCCTCAGGGGTGTTTTGGATGCTCAACGGGTCATTTTTAGCCTAGTATGGATTGCTCGTTTTCTGGTGTGAGTGCATCAGAATTTTCTTCATCGTGACCGCGTGAGGGAGTCCGCGATCGCGTAGAGAAATTTGAGGCCAGACAAGATTTATTCATCGTGATCGCGTGACATGGAACGCGTTCGCGTAGAATAGGCTACATGGTCATCACGAGTGCGTGAGCTAGGTCGCGTGGAAGAAATAAGGCGACAGTGGAATTTAAGTGTTTCTCTACGCGGTCGCGTGAAGACAACCGCGATCGCGTAAGCCTGAGGAAGTTAAGTACTGCGTTCGCGAGCCTGACCCCGCGTTCGCGTAGAGTAAATTGAGGCGCGTGTTTTGTTACTCTTCGCGATCGTGACTGGTTGTCCGCAATCGCAGTGAATGTTACCTGGGTAGAGTTTTTAAAAGACCCAAATCTAGGGTTTTAGCCAAAAATTCATAATTTTAACTTGGAGCTCGGGGATTGGCGATTTTTGAAAAGCTTTTCACCTGGGCGTTTTGGGTAAGTAATTCCTACTCGGTTTGTACTAATTTCCACGAATCTATGCTTAAATTCACCCTTTAATTTCGAATTTGGAGTGAAGAATTGGGGAAAAATAGGGTAAAGTTCTTAGACCGAGATTTTGAGTTTTGATTGCGATTTTGGTATCCGATTCGAGTAATTTTTGTATGGTTAGACTCGTGAGTGAACGGGTATCCGTAATTTGAAACTTTTATCCGATTCTGAGACGTGGGCCCGTGGGACTTTTTCGGCGATTATCCTAATTTCGCGTATTATCTTTGAATTTATTAGTTAGATTAATTTCTTAAAGTTGTATTTACATTATGTAATTGAATTGAATAGATTTGGGCCATTTGGAGTCGGGTACTCGTGGCAAGAACGTGATCTCGGGTTGAGTTGAGCAGTCGAGAATAGTGTCTTGCCTTACTCTGTGTTGGGACTTCCCCTTAGGTTGTTTTTGACAATAAATTATTGTGTGGGCGCCATGTACGTGAGGTGACGAGTACGCACACGGGTCATTCTTGCAAAAATCCCATTTTCCTTCGAAAATTATAAATTGCTTTGTTATATTACATTACTTCAATGTGTTTAACTGTTCATCTTAGATTAGGGAAGCATGCTTATTTGTTTTCAAATCAAATTGCCTAATTGACACCTTGTGCACCATGATTAGTTAGTTTTTCCATGTTTTTCCTACATGTGTTTAGATGAACTGATGAAATCGATGATTACTTGTCCTTTACTTTGCATTGCATATTTAAATTGGGGACGATAGACGTATTCTGGGAGATCCCCCCAGAACTGCATATTTAAATTGGGGACTATTGACGTATTCTGGGAGATCCCCCATGTACCGCATATTTAAATTGGGGATTACGGACGTATTCTGGGAGATCCCCCTTGTACTGCATATTTATATATGGAACTACGGAACGGTATTTTGGGAGATTCCACTTTGTGATACGTTGTGCTGAGCCGAGGGCTCCATTTTATTGCGTTATTATAGATTATTCTCTTAACTGTTTACTATAGAAATTACTTCTTTTTTGTAATATTTAAACTGCTTTTATTTAGAAATCCAGTAGAGCCTTAACCTGACCTCGTCACTACTTGACTGAGGTTAGGCTTGGCACTTACTGGGTACCAAATGTGGTGTACTCATGCCCTTTCCTGCACATGTATTTCGTGTGCAGATCCAGGTTCGACTTCTCAGCCGCGTGGGTAGTGGTCGTTGCAGCTTTATTGAGGAGACTGTAAGGTATTTCTGCCGTGTCCGCAAAATCCTTCGGGTCACCTTCTATTCCATCTTATAGAGATACTCACTATGTATTTTCTTTTTCGGATTTGTATAGAGCTATAATAATGTAGACACTTGTGATTGTGTTATGAAAATTCGGGTCTTGGGGTATATATTGTACATGCTGAGCGGCTATGTTATGCTTATCTTGACTTTTCAATTCCTGTCTTTACTTTTTATCGTATTTAATTAAGTTTTATTCGCAAGTTTAGGCTTACCTAGTTGTAGATACTAGGTGTCGTCACGATGCCTTTCGGAGGGTAAATCGGGTCGTGACAAGTTGGTATCAAAGCGTCTAGGTTCGTAGGAGTCACAAGTCACAAGCCGGTTTATACGAGTCTCAAGGATCGGTACGGAGACGTCCGTATCTATCTTCGGGAGGCTATGTAACTGTTAGAAACAATCACATTCTTTTGATTCCTTATCGTGCTAGTTATTGACATCAAAATTCTAAAACTCCATTCTACTCTTTCACATAGATTGTGAGGACCCCAACCAAACGGATCGATGATCAGGCACCTGAGCCCCCAACCAGAGCCGCCAGAGGTAGGGGCAGGGGTAGACGACGAGCACACGGTGCAGACCGAGCACCGACGAGATCAGCGACAGAGGAGCCCACAGCAGCTCCAGTCAGAGGGCCGGCTCAGGAGGTCCTTATTGCTGCTCCAGCCCTCCAGGAGACATTGGCTCAGTTCATGAGTATTTTCAGCACTCTGACTCAAGCTGGGCTACTCCCGATAGCCCTAGCCATATCTCAGGCCGGGGGAGGGGCACAAACTCCCGCAGACCGCACTCTTGAGCAGAGGGTTCATGTTGATCAGGTTCCAGAGTACATTCCTATACCCTCAGTGGTTCCGGCTCAACAGGATGCTAGGGTAGCTGCTTCTGAGGCAGAGCATCTCAGACTTGAGAGGTACAAGAAGTACCACCCACCTATTTTCAGTGGACTAGATTCTGATGACGCTCTGGGTTTTCTTGAGGAGTATCATCGTATTCTCCGCACTATGTGCATTGTGGAGACGAGTGGGTTTTTTTTTACCGCTTTCCAGCCGAGGGGAGCGGCCTCTCCGTGGTGGCGTGCCTATGAGCTGAGTAGTACGGGCGAGGCAGCTTGGCTCACTTGGGCTCAGTTTTCAGAGATGTTCTTTCTTGAGTATGTTCTTCAGAGCCTCAAGGATGCTTGGCGTGCATAGTTTGAGCAGTTACGCCAGGGTACTATGACTGTGTCGGTGTATGCAGTTCGTTTCAGTGACTTGGCTCGTCATGCACCGGCCTTGGTTGTCACGGTTAGAGAGAGGGTTGGAAATGGTTCGACGCTTCATTGAGGAAATCCACCCCGATATTCAGACTAGTATGGCCAGAGAGTTGGAAATGGATATCACTTACCAGCAGGCAGTGAGTATTGCCCGGAGGATAGAGAGCATGTTTTCTCGGGGCAGAGAGGAGAGGGAGGCCAAGAGGTCTCGAGAGACTGGCCATTATTCGAGAGCTCGTGCACCAGCAGCGTGCTATGGTAGGGGTTTTGTGAGTCGCCTAGTTCATTCATCTCTTCCAGCAGCCAGTGGTATTTCAACTCCTTCTAGACTCAAGAGTCTTATTATGCACCACCAGTATCTAATAGGCCTTCGCTCGAGGTGCTATTACCGGCCAGCCCAACATGCTAGTTTAGAGTTAGACTCAGCCTCAGCATCCTCCCAGGGGTTGTTTTGAGTGTAGTGACACTCGCCAAATGTTCATAGATTTCCCTAGAGTCAGTAGGGGTTCACCATCTCAGGCTTATCAGTCCCCACATGCTCCACCGAGTCCTCCGGCTATTCTTCCAGCCCCAGCTGCTACCCCACCTTCTCAGACAGCTCGAGGTGGAGGTCGGGGAGGCCAAGGTCTCCCGTTCAGAGGCACTCGCTTCAGATTCAGTCATCACAGGTATAGTCCCTGTCTGTCATAGGGATGCATCAGTGTTATTTGACCCATGCTCTACATATTCATATATGTCTACTTATTTTGCTTCGCATTTGGGAATAGCTCGAGATTCTTTGAGCTTCCCCGTTTATGTTTGTATTCCCGTGGGAGATTCTCTCGTTGTGGACTGTGTATATTGGTCGTGTTTGATTGTTATCAGTGGTTTTGAGAATTGATTTGTTATTACTCGGTATGGTAGATTTTGATGTTATTTTGGGCATGGACTAGTTATCGCCCCACTATGCTATTCTTGATTGTCACGCCAAGACCGTGACGTTGGCTATGCCAGGCTTACCGAGGTTAGAGTGGAGAGGTACTTTAGAGTATGCTCCCCGCAGGATCATTTCCTTCCTTAAGGCTCAACGGATGGTTGAGAAGGGATGATGCGTATTTGGCCTATGTGAGAGATGTTAGTGTTGATACCCCTACAGTTGAGTCACTCCTAGTAGTGAGGTACTTCCCTGATGTTTTTCCATCTGATCTTCCGGGTATGCCGCCCGACAGAGATATTGATTTCAACATTGATTTGTTGCCGGACACTCAGCCTATTTCGATTCCTCCCTATCGTATGGCTCCCCCTGAGTTGAAGGAGTTGAAGGAGCAGTTGTAGGAGTTTCATTATTAGGGCTTCATCAAGCGCAGTGTATCACCTTGGGGTGCTCCGGTATTATTTGTGAAAAAAAAATGATGGTTTTATGCGTATGTGTATTGATTATCGGCAATTGAACAAGGTTATAGTGAAGAACATGTACCCTTTGCCTTGCATTGATGATTTGTTTGACCAGTTATAGGGTGCCAAGGTATTTTCCAAGATTAACTTGCATTCTGGCTATCATCAATTGAAGATTCGGGAGCCGAATATCCCGAAGACTGCCTTCAGGACCATATATGGTCACTATGAGTTTCTTGTCATGTCCTTTGGGCTGACCAATTCCCTAGTAGCACTTGATGCACAGTGTGTTCCGGCCTTATCTTGATTCCTTCTTCATTGTGTTTATTGATGACATCTTGGTGTATTCTCGGTCCTAGGAGGATCATGAGCAGCATTTGAGGATTGTGCTTCAGACTTTGAGGGAAAAGAAATTGTATGCAAAATTTTCTAAGTGTGAATTTTGGCTTGATTCAGTGGCATTTTTAGGCCATGTGATGTCTTGTGATGGGATCAAGGTAGATCCGAAGAAGGTGGAGGCGGTGTAGAGTTTGACTAGACCATCATCGACTATTGAGATCCGCAACTTCCTTGGTTTGGCAGGGTACTATCGCCGCATTGTAGAGGGATTTTCATCTATTGCAGAACCTATGACCAAACTAACCCAGAAGGTTGCTCCGTTCAGGTGGACTGAGGAGTGTGAGGGGAGCTTCCAGAAGCTCAAAACAGCCCTAACTACAGCTCCAGTGTTGGTATTGCCTACCGGTTCAGGGTCCTATACTGTCTATTGTGATGCCTCGAGGATTGTCCTTGGAGCGGTTTTGATGCAGGACGGTAGGGTGATTGCCTACGTGTCCTGACAGTTGAAAGTGCATGAGAAGAACTATCCAGTTCATGATCTCGAGTTGGCAGCTATTGTTCACGCCCTAAAGATCTAGCGTCATTATTTGTACGGGGTTCCCTGTGAGATTTTCACGGATCATCGGAGTTTGCAGCACTTGTTCAAGCAGAAGGACCTTAATTTGCGCCAGCGGAGGTGGCTGGAGTTATTAAAGGACTATGACATCACTATATTATACCACCCGGGGAAGGCCAATGTGGTGGTCGATGCCTTGAGTCGCCGGGCGGAGAGTCTGGGAAGTTTGACATATTTTCCGGCAGTTGAGAGACCCTTAGCTTTGGATGTTCATTCCTTAGCCAGTCAGTTTGTCAGGTTGAATCTTTCAGAGCCTTGTCGAGTATTAGCTTGTGTGGTTGCTCGATCTTCTCTTTATGACCGCATCAGGGAACGTCGGTATGATGATCCCCACCTTCTGGTTCTTCAGGACAGGGTTCGGAGAGGTGATGCTAGAGATGTGACTATAGGAGATGATGTTGTGATGAGGATGCATGGCCGTATCTGTGTGCCCAATGTAGATGGGCTTCAGGAGTTGATTCTAGAGGAGGCCCAGAACTCGCGGTACTCCATTTATCCGGGTTTTGCGAAGATGTACCAGGACCTGAGATAATACTATTGGCGGAGAAGGATGAAAAAGGACATAGTTGAATTTGTGGCCAAGTGTCTCAATTGTCAGTAAGTTAAATCCGAGCATCAGAGACCAGGAGGTTCGCTTCAGCAAATTGAGCTTCCAGAGTGGAAGTGGAAGCGGATCACCATGGACTTTGTGGTTGGACTTCCTCGGACTTTGAGAAAGTTCGACGCTATTTGGGTGATCGTGGATCGGCTGACCAAGTCAGCCCATTTCATTCCAGTGTTGACTACATACTCCCAGAGAGATTGGCTTAGATTTATATCAGGGAGATTGTTCGCCTCCACGGTATTCCAATATCTATAATTTCAGACAGGGGTACACAGTTCACTTCATGGTTCTGGAGAGCTGTTCAGCAGGAGCTAGGCACCAGGGTAGAGTTGAGTACAACATTTTACCCTCAGACAGACAGGCAATCCGAGCGCACGGTCCAGATTCTTGAGGATATGCTCTGTGCCTGTGTGATGGAGTTTGGAGGGTCATGGGAACAAGACTTGCCACTTGCAGAGTTTGCTTATAACAACAGCTACCAGTCCAGAATTCATATTACACCATATGAGGCTTTGTATGGTAGACGATGCCGGTCTCCAGTGGGATGGTTTGAGCCGGGCGAGGCCTGATTGTTGGGTACAGATTTGGTCTAGGATGCCCTGTACAGGGTGAAGGTGATTCAGGAGAGACTTCGACAGCTCAGTCCAGGAAGAAGAGTTATGCGGACCGGAAGGTTCGTGATTTGGCATTTATGGCTGGTGATCGGGTTTTGCTTCGGGTATCGCCTATGAAGGGCTTCATGACGTTCCGGAAGAAGGGTAAGCTGAGTCCGAGATCTATTGGTCCTTTTGAGATATTTCGGCGTGTTGGGGAAGTTGCTTATGAGCTTGCCTTGCCTCCCAGCCTAGCGGGAGTTCATCCGATATTCCCCGTCTCTATGCTCCTAAAGTATCACGGTGATCCAGCTCATGTATTGGATTTCAGTTCAGTCCAGTTGGACAAGGATTTATCATATATTGAGGAGCCAATAACTATATTGGATAGACATGTCAGAAAGCTCAGGTCGAAGAATATTGCATCAGTAAAGGTCTAGTGGAGGGGTCAGCCGGTCGAGGAGGCGACATGGGAGACCGAGCAGGATATGCGCATCCAGTACCCTCATCTTTTCACAGCTTCAGGTATGTCTTTATACTCGTTCGAGGACGAACGATTTTCTTAAGAGGGGGAGAATGTAACGGCCCGATCGGTCGTTTTGAGAGTTAGCGCCTCGATCCCCTAATAAATGCTTTCCCCATGTTTGGTTCTGCTTATGGGACTTGTCGGAGTGATTAGTTGTGGAATCCGGAGAGTTTTGGGACACATAGTCCCTAAATATGAGTTTAAGCTATAGAAATTGGACCGTAGTTAGAACTGTGTGAAGACGGATCCAGAATAGAATTCCATCAACTCAGTTAGCTCCGTTGAGTGATTTCAGGGTTAGGAGCGCGCCCGGAATGTGTTTTTGAGGTCTGCAGTTGATTTAGGCTTGAATTGGCGAAAGTTAGAATTTCGGCAATTTCGGCCGATAAATAAAATTTTGATATCGGGCTCGGAATGGGATTTCGGAAGTGGCAGCAGGTCCATGGTGTCATTTATGACATGTGTGTAAAATATGAGGTCATTCAGACTAGTTTTGACGTGTTTCGGCATCAGTTGTAGATTTTGGAAAATTCTTAAGTTCTTAGGCTTGAATCCATGAAAATTTCTTGATTTTTGTATTATGTGATGTGGTTTGATGGCTCGACTAAGTTCGAATGAGGTATTAGGACTAGTTGGTAGGTTGGTTGAGGTGCCGAGCGCCTCGGGGGATTTTTTGGATGCTCAACGGGTCATTTTTAGCCTTGTATGGATTACTGGTTTTCTGGTGTGAGTGCAACATACTTTTCTTCATCGTAATCACGTGAGAGAGTCCGCGATCGCGTAGAGAAATTTTAGGCCAGACAGGATTTATGCATCACGATCGCGTGAAATGGAACGCGTTCGCGTAGAATAGGCAACATGGTCATCGCGAACGCGTGAGCTGGGCCGCGTTCACGTAGAAGAAATAAGGCGGTAGTGGTATTTAAGTGTTTCTCTACGCGGCCACGTGAATCCAACCGCGATCGCGTAAGCTTGAGGAAGTTAAGTACCACGTTCGCGAGCGTGACCCTGTGTTTGCGTAGAGTAAATTGAGGCGCGTGTTTTGTTACTCTTCACGATCGCGGCTGGTTGTCCGCGATCGCAGTGAATGTTACCTAGGCAGATTTTTTAAAAGACCCAGATCTAGGGTTTTAGCCAAAAATTCATAATTTGAACTTGGGAGCGCGGGTATTGGAAATATTTGAAGAGATTTTCACCTGGGCATTTTGGGTAAGTAATTCCTACTCGATTTTGACTAATTTCCACGAATCTATGCTTAAATTCACCGTTTAATTTCGAATTTGGAGTGAAGAATTGGGGGAAAATTGGGTAAAGTTCTTAGACCGAGATTTTGAGTTATGATCAAGATTTTGGTATCCGATTCGAGTAATTTTGGTATGGTAAGACTCGTGAGTGAACGGGTGTCCGGAATTTGTAACTTTTACCCGATTACGAGACGTGGGCTTGAGGGACTGTTTTGGCAATTTTTCTAATTTCGCATATTATCTTCGAATTTACTAGTTAGATTAATTTCTTAAAGTTGTATTTACATTATGTAATTGAATTGAATAGATTTGGGCCATTTGGAGTCGGGTACTCGTGGCAAGAACGTGATCTCGGGTTGAGTTGAGCAGTCGAGGTAAGTGGCTTGCCTAACTCTGTGTTGGGGACTTCCCCCTTAGGTTGTTTTTGAAAATAAATTGTTGAGTGGGCGCTGTGTACGTGAGGTGACGAGTACGCACACGGGTCATTCGTGCAAAAATTGCTTTGTCCTTCTATTACATTACTTCAATGTGTTTAATTGTTCATCTTAGATTAGGGAAGCATGCTTATTTGTTTTCATATCAAATTGCCTAATTGACACTTTGTGCGCCATGATTAGTTAGTTTTTCCCTGTTTTTCCTACCTGTGTGATGAACTGATAAAATCGATGATTACCTGTCCGTTACTTTGCATTGCATATTTAAATTGGGGACTACAGACGTATTCCGGGAGATCCCCCCCCCCCCCCACTGCATATTTAAATTGGGGACTACAAACGTATTCTGGGAGATCCCCCCTGTACCGCATATTTAAATTGGTGACTACAGACATATTCTGGGAGATCCCCTATGTACTGCATATTTATATTTGGAACTACGAAACGGTATTCCGGGAGGTTCCACTTTGTGATACGTTGTGCTCAGCCGAGGGCTCAATTTTACTGCCGTATTTTAGATTATTCTCTTAACTGTTTACTATAGAAATTACTTCTTTTTTTGTACTATTTAAACTGCTTCTGTTTAGAAATCTAGTAGAGCCTTAACCTTACTTCGTCACTACTTGACTGGGGTTAGGCTTGACACTTACTGGGTCCAAATGTGGTGTAATCATTCCCTTTCCTGCACATGTTTTTCGTGTGCAGATCGAGGTTCGAGTTCTCAACCACGTGGCTAGTGGTCGTTGCAGCTTCATTGAGGATACCGTAAAGTATTTGTTCCGCATCTGCAGAATCCTCCGAGTCACCTTCTATTCCATCTTATAGAGATACTCTCTATGTATTTTCTTTTCCGGTTTTGTATAGAGCTATAATAGTATAGAAGCTTGTGACCGTGTTGTGACAATCCGGGTCTCGGGGTATATATTGTACATGCCGAGCGGCGATGCTATGCTTATCTGAACTTTTCTTTTCCTGTCTTTACTTTTTATCGTATTTAATTAAGTTTTATTCGCAAGTCTAGGCTTACCTAGTCTTAGAGACTAGGTGCCGTCACGATGCCTTTCGGAGGGTAAATCGGGTCGTGACAACAATGGACATGATTATTAGGCAGAATTAATAGCAACCAAGTGACATGATTTCTAATCAGACCTGAGTATGCATAACTTTAGAAAAGTAGAAGTTTTAGGACAAATGATATGATGTAGCTATAAGCATATTTCCTAATGTACAAAACAATCATATAAGCATGGTTTCTAATGCAATTAGATAATCATAATAATCCTAAGAGCATGATTTCCACCAGATTTCCCCATAAAATGTATAACAGTCCCTCCCTTTTTACTAATATCCCCAATATCTGTTTTACAAGAATTATTATTACAGACCATACGATAAATGAATTATAGAATAAATAATGCTATACTATAGGGAGCCTGGATAGGCCCAAAGTAAACCTTTCAACAAAGTCCAAAGTACCATATCTCATAGTGTCCAAGAGAGAGTATCATGGTGTGTCAAAGTTCCCAAGGGCCTCAGAGACCCCGGGCAATGCTCACACCAAGACTCCTTAGTGAAAAATAGTTTTATGTGCAGTGTGGAAAGGCCATCCCCAGTGTGTCAGAGTTCGGAGGAATCTCATGGATTCCTAGGCAGTACACACACTGGAGGGGAAGAATCCTAAGTGTTCTAAGATTAGGAGTGGGAGATAGTGCTTGAAAGAGTTGAAATAACTTTAGGAAAACATATCAGAAGTGAAACCAATTCAGAAGTGAAAATAGTTTAGAAGTGAAAACTTGTTAGAAGTGTAAAACAGTTTAAAAGTGAAAAGGGTTTGGAAGTGAAAACATGTTAGAAAGTGTAAGACAATTTAGAAGTGAAAAGGGTTTGGAAGTGAAAACACGTTAGAAGTGTAAAACAATTTAGAAACATTCTGAACAAAGGTTCATCACACCAAAAGCACACAGGACAGAGTCACAAAGCCTCAAAGCAAAGGCTCACATTACCTAGATTCAATTTTAGTTTATTAGTTAACCCTAGGTGAAAATATGACATTCTGATAACAAACAACTTCACTGAGAGGGGAGCAGGGGTTGGGAACACAGGAATCTTGAATCAAGAGCACATAGAAACAGGGTGATAGGAAAGCATGCTAGTCAGCAGGAGCATAGAGAAGGCAGGGGTAGATAACAATTCACTAGGACATAATGATTTAGGGTCTAGACAGCAATCACTCAAGTATAACAGCCATACTTAGTGATAGGGTAAGCAAACTAACTTAAGTCAAGAGGCAAGAAGACACATAATTTAAACACACCAGCAAATATGCTGATTCAAAGCAGTGATACTGAAGTGACCATGTTGATTAAAGTGACAAACAGTAAAGAATGAAACTTAAGTAGGAGTAAACATGCTGATTAAAGCAATAAGCAGGAAAGAGTGAAATTTAAATATGAGTAAACATGCTGATTAAAGCAATAAGCAAGAGAGGACACAAAGCTAAATATATAAGTAGGTAAACTAGTACATAAGAGACATGGGTTTAATAGAGGTGAAGCAACAGAGAGCACATATATTTAAGCTTCATAGTATAATAAACGATATTAGGAGTAGAAACATACCAGTTAAAGGAATCAATGAGAAGGTTAAGTAGGCAGGATTCAATAGTCTAGCCTTGGCTTTCAGCCGGCTAGACAAGCAATGAACACAAGTAGCGAAGAGATGAGAGTAAAGTGTGTGTGTGTGTGTGTGTTTTTGTGCACTGTTATTCATGTCTTGAAGAATCAGAATGAGAGTGTATATATAGCACTTAAGGAGGTAAAAAAAATAAGGTAAAAAAGATTTAGAGTTCATAAATAAAGCAATTAGGTATAATCAATCAGTTAATTGGGGCTAATCCCAATTAATTTGCACAAACAGAATCCGGACAGCACAGGAAGGATCAATTACCAGCCTTGATTGGGACTTAAACAAGGTAACAAATCACTTATTGACCATAGGTAACTAATCAACTAGAATAAGGCAAGCAACACCAATTAAAGGTCACAAATAAAGAAAGTAAGTAAAAATCTCAAAGAATACTGGTTTTAACGAGAAAGATTGTTCAAATCCCTAATAGAAATCAATTAAGTAAAAATCCCAAAGAATACTGATTTTAACAGGAAAAATCATTCACATCCCTAATAGAAATCAATAAGTATATTGGGTTGATGGAAATAAACAATTAACGGAAGAAAATTGAAGAAAAATCAGTGTCACAAACAGAAACAACTAGGGTTTAGGCATATACACGAGAATCAATCAAGCTAGTAAAGAAACCATTAGTTTAAACACTTGAAAGTAAAGAAAAAGCTTTTGAAGAAAACCTGGGACGAACCCTAATTTCAGAAAAATAATGGAATCGAAGTAACATTAGCAAAACAAAAGATTCTCGAGGAAAAAATACCAAATAGAACTCAGAACACTTCAGATTTACGAGGACCTGAACAAACCCAGTGTCATGGAACTAGGGTTTTAAAAAAACAACAGAGATGACCGAAACTCAGTCAAGACCCATAGATTCAAACTAAATATAGGAGGAAATCTGTACTCACAAACGAGAATGGCCATTGACAGGCGAGTAAACAAATTTCGGACAAAGAATCAAGTTGAATCTCCTTGAGATTCTTCTAAGAGTCCATGTTCTCAACAACCAGAAGGTGTATAAGGTTGGTAGGGGCCAGGGAACACACAGAAACTCCATAGAAGGGAGTTTTGCCGGTGACGACGATTAGGATTTGGTGGATGGGGGGGGGGAGGGGAGGG
>ML285511.1:878-12120 GCA_005239495.1 Nicotiana undulata
GGAGCAGTAAAGGGGAAACAAGTGAAGTGAAGCAGTCTAATTGATAGATAGAGGTAAACAAGGGAGGCAATCTAACACAATAGCCAACGAAGCAAGTAAAAATATCCGAAAAAGTAAACAATGGCACGGCATCACCCTTCGTGCTTTTACTCTCTTCCTCACAATGCAATGTACAAAAAATCATGGCACGGCATTTACCTTCGTGCTTATAATCAATAAAATCATGGCACGGCATTTACCTTCGTGCTTATAATCAATAAAATCATGGCACGGCATCACCCTTCGTGCTTTACACTCTTCCTCACTATGCAATGTAATCAAATATCATGGCACGGCATCACCCTTCGTGCTTTACACTCTTCCTCACCAAACAATAACAGATAAAATGGCAAGGAGTACAGCATAGTGGAAATAAGCAGTTCAAAACACCCGGCAAGGGGGAAAACATCAATTAATACTCAATAAGTGCCCGGCAAGGGTCTCAGTTATAACCAATCACTTCGATCGTATACTCTACACTTGAATTATCATTCGTATCAACACTTCTCAACTCAACAGCCAATACTTCCAATCAAGAATGAATTACCTAGTAAAGACAATTTCATAATATGCTAAACATGGAAGAATTACTGCAATTTCTATCAAAAATAGACTCACGGGCATGCTTGACACACATTGCATAGGTACTCGTCACCTCACCTATGCAATGAACATGATAATCACTTAGCACATAGCAAATAATACCTATTCCCTCACCAAAGTTAGGCAAGACACTTACCTCGGTCCAAAGTATAACAATCAACCCTCTAAGACCGTCTTTCCTTTATAATCCGACTCCGAAATAACGATATCTAGGCATAATTAATTCAATAATATCAATAATAACACAATCCCATAGCCTAGATATTCAATTTCTAGCTTTCTTCCAAAATTACAGAAATTCGACCCCGGGCCCGCTTGGTCCAAACTCGAGGTTCGTACCAAAACCCAATCACCCATAATCCCACGAGTTAAAATATATAATTTGTTTCAAGATCCGACCCCAAATTGAGGTTGAATCACCCAATTTTCCCAAAAACCTAACACTACCCAAAAACCCAATTTCCCACTTTGATTTCCTGTTTTTAGGCCTAGAATCTAGTGATTAGGGAAGAAAAGTGAAAGAATTTCGTGTTAGGAACGCTTACCTATGAAGCTATGGAGGAATGGTTCTTCAAATTTCGACAAGGTGGGTTGGGGAAGAAGGAGAGTTGTGAAAAATGGGAGAAATCCCTAAATAGTTCTGTTTTTGGGTTATTAAAAATCAATGGAGGTATTTACCCTACGCGTTCGCGAGCCACTGGCCGCGTTCGCGAAGGGTTGACAGCTGGACCCTATGCGTTCGCGGAGCCAGGGCCGCATTCGCGAAGGGTTGACTTCCTAGCCTTCCGCGTTCGCGAACCACTGCTCGCGTTCGCGAAGAACAAAACCACCCTGCCCCCCGACCTCACCCTAAGCCTACGCGTTCGCACCCTTGGGGACGCGTTCGCGTAGAAGCACTGCCCAGTACTCCGCGTTCGCGTAGAGTAAAATCCCAGGCCTCAATAATTACCCTTCGCGTTCGCGAACCCTTGGCCGCGTTCGCGAAGGGTATTACACCAGACACCAGCAATTATCAAAAACATCAGATTTTTCATGCATTTCACACCCCGTTAGCTATCCGAAATTCACCCGAGCCCTCGGTTCTCAAAACCAAAAACACACACGACTCCCAAAATACCCTACGGACTTATTCAAGCTTTTAAACCACCAAAATATCATCAAAACATCGAATTAAACCTCAAAACTCTTAGAATTTTCTCAAAACTTCATAAAGCTTAACTTTTCCAATTTTGATCCGAATCATGTCATTTCAAGTCCGTTTTACACCAAATTTCACAGATAAGTCACATAACATATAATAAACCTGTTCCGGGCTCTGGAACCATAATACGGTCCTGGTAATACGGTTTTCACATAATTATTCATTTTTAAAATCCTTCATTATTTTCAAAAAATAATTTTCTTTAAAAATTCATTTCTCGCGCTTGGGACCTCGGAATTTGCTTCTGGGCATACATCTAAGTCCCATATTTTCCTACGGACCCTACGGAACCGTCACATCACGGGTCCGAGTCCGTTTACCAAAAATGTTGATCAAAGTCAATTTTATTCAATTATTCAATTCAAAGTTCCATTTTTTATCAAATTTTCACATAGAAGCTTCCCGGCTACATGCCCGGGCTGCGCACGCATATCGAGGTAAGATTAACAGAGGCTTTTGGGGCTTCGGAATACAGATTTAGCTAGAATTACTTAGGATGACCTTTTGGGTCATCATAGGTTCTCCACCGATTCTGCTTCTGTTGATTTCCAATTACCAATTTCCGACATGTATTCGGCCTCTTTTTCTTCTAAATCTAGTCCTTGTGTGGTGAGGTAGGTTACCCATAAATTGTTTGCACATTTGTTTTGTTATGGAATTTTGTTTTTCGCTTGTGGGCTCGCATCTTTTGTTAATTGAAATGAAAATCGCATAAATTGTTTTCTTGTTGGAAATGTCATTTGTGATGGTATTTCTTGTGTTTTTTTGGGGTTCGATGTTTGACATCAAGTTTCTATATTGTACACTGGTTTTATGTTCACCAAGAAAGGGAAAATGAATTATTGTAGTTGGTTGCTGCTTCTAGACAAGTTCTGGGAATAAATCGAGTGCTAAAAATCTCAATACTGATAGATGAAGTTGTCTTGCTTGTTACTGTTGTTGGCATAAAATTAAGACTATCTCTGTTGTTCACTTTTGAAGTCATCATCGTCGTTTAACGAGTTTCTTTCTTGTGGTCATTAAATTTTGATATCATTATGTGAATTACACAACTTGGGTAAGAATTTGAAGTGATATAATTACTCAACTTGGGCAGGAATTTGAGTGATATATGCTGCCAAGTTTCTGAAATTACTTCAGTTGCTAAAACTATATATTTACAAAAATTATAAAGGTAAGTAATCCTACTTCTTCTTTGATTTGGATTTGGATTTACAAAGACTATATATTTCTCCAGCTTTTTTTTGCTAAAATTCGCCTACTCATTAACATGTTTTGAGTTCAAAGTTTATGATTATGCAATGTGATTTAGTTCTTTGATAAAGTTTCTTTCGCTTGGGATCTATTCCTCTTCATTTGAGCATGTCTTGGAGTTATCATATTAATCCTTGGATTCGTCTCACTTTTCTGATTTTCACATGACTATATTACATTGTTTAGGAATACATGATCTCCATTTTTATTTTATTTTTAGTGTCTTGTTTATCTTGCCTTATTTGTTTCTTCACTTGGAGAACATTTTTGTTTGTGCTTTTATTCTACCTATTTTCATGATGGTTTCATTTTTTGAAGAGGCATTTTAGTGCTCCTTATTTTTTTTGTCTTCTGATTGACGGGAATTTAGGAAGAATTCCATTATTTGGACCAAAGATAGACAATGAGTGCACATGATAGTTTTGGATTGCCAGTGTTAAAATTTTGGCGTGTATTATTAATTTTACAGGGCCTAAGTGTCGATAAGGAAATAAACTAGCCCATCTTTCCATAATTAATTTATCTCATTCCTTCCACAATGACTCCCATACTCTTATGGCCTCACAATAATCTCAAATTAGTTTAGAAGAAAAATTCAAATGCGTAGATTGCTTTAAGTGATTAATAATAAATTATCGTGACTATGGTTACGGCTCCCGTAGCATAGTCATGATACGTAATCTCCATTCGGGTGCGCATTTCATGTGATCCGACCATAACTTCGAAGATTAAAATAAAATGTCACGAATCGCGGGTGCATTTCATGTGACGCGGCTCGCAACATGTACCAAAACAACAAGTGTACGACATCGTGAATTGTTTCAAAATAATTCCACAAATATCCAAATTGGTTTCTATACATATCACGTAAAACTAAAAATACCTCTTCAGATAGAAAACCTAGAGAATAATTGAATATCACCTCAAATACGCATTTTAAAACTGTCAGGACCATAGGCTTGACTATATAATCTACACTCGGGTGTGGCAACTCATGTCCCCGACTTTAACTCAAAACCATAATAAAAATCACGTGTTGTAAGTGCGGGTGCATTTCATGTGGAGTAGTTACAATGTGTCCAAAAACAAACAAGTGCACGCCATAGTGACTTGTCTCAAGATAAATCCATAAACACTAAAAGCGGTTAAAAGTTAAAAGGCTAAATGCACAATAGGCTAAAATACGTAAATAATCAGATAATTTAGGCCAAATACTAATTGTTAAGTGACCGTGCTAGAACCACGAAACTCGGGAATGCCTAACACCTTCTCCCGGATTAACAGAATTCCTTACTCGGATTTCTGGTCGCAGACAAATCAATACAGAGTCAAAATTCCTCGGTTTGGGATTTCTTAATAAAATCGGTGTCCCGGAACATCGTCAACAATCCGGGTGGTGACTCTGAAAACTAATAATAAAACTCAAATCCGAAAAATGTCACTTAAAGTGGAAAAACTCCCTTATTACCCCTTCATTTATCACGGGGTAGTGAAAAAGGAGGTGTGACAGCTCTGGCAACTCTGCTGGGGAATTTTAACCCAGAATCTCCGGTTCAGGGTTCAAGAATTCGAGCTTAGAATAAACTGTTATATTTTGTCTTTCGTTATCTGATTTTACGTGTTTAAACCTGATGTGCTAATTGTCGCATTTACCTCTTTGATATTACTTGAACTGCGTATAAAACTGTGCCGAAACCCTTCTTCTCTCTAAGTCTTCTAATTCATCTGGGAAGTGTGCACCTCGTGTGACTTCTTTCTTTTTCTGTTAGAGTCATCCAAATTTTAGAACGAGGTACGGACAAGTTGCAAAGTCGGTGAAGCTTCTGTATTCCCGGTACGCTGCCCCGACCTCGGCTCGAGCTATCCGCTCGGGTAAGCCTTGTCTACAACAAAACCCCAGGATATAAACTTAGTATAAAATGACCTCATGCCGGATCCCTAGTAGGTGCGCTGTTTGCATCGCGTGCATTTGACTTAAGGGACTCAACAAAGAGGTTGGGTCCGTCTAAGACAGGTGAACCCAAAATAAAAGACCATCCTGATGCATCTTACGTGCTACTTGGCATCTGTTTGTTTCGGCATGCATGTTGACCAGCTTCTAGAATAGGAAGGAAAATCAAAAGAAAAAATAAAAAAAACACAACAAGAGTGCGAGGTAGTTATTTGAAATATGAAACTCCGTCTATAAAAAGAAAGAAAATAATTGAATGTCCTCAAAAGTCATGTTTCCCCGGTTCCGTCAAAACTGACCGAACTACGCGGGTCTGATTCTCAGCGGATGTGAGATACGTAGGCAAACCTCATCGGTTCCAGCCCCCAATATTAAAAAAAAACATCTAAAAAATATTTTTCTTTAATTCCTTCTTTAGGAATATTTTCTTAGAAAAATCCAAACAATTAATAATTAAAAAAAACAAACAAAATATTTTCTTTGTATAAGTCTTTCATTCTAAAAAAAAAAATAAAAACAAATCAAATAAAAAGAAAAATATTTTCTACCACTTAAGAAGTCTTTTTCCTAGAATTTCGTTTTATAAAAAAAAAAAAGGAGATAGAATAATCAACCTGAAGGAGCTCAGTTGGTTTTGTGCTTAGAAATGAAGATGGTGATATGGTATATGGATGTGGGAAAGAGGTGAAGGAAGAAACAAATTCAGAAGCAGAATCAGCAGATCATCATGCTCAAATCCATGTGGAGGAGAGCATGATGAGATCACAATTTGTACTAACAATTTTCTCTTTTGCAGGTATAGATCAAGTCTCTTTGCTTATATCTTTAATGACCTCTCTATTGGTGGTATCAGTGCCTTGCACTCAATCCAATGGGAGGAAGTTAAAGGTAAGCAAAGGCTCAAGTTCGAGGAGGATTACACTACTGCCCAGAGGTGTGGTAGAAAGTGCAGGTATTGCTGGCATAGAAAATCAGCATTTTCTGGGACTGCTCCAGTAAACAATCAAATAAACGACAGCAAGTCAAAGGCAAAAAGAAGGACAAACAAACAACAAAAGCAAGAAAAAAGAAAGAATACAGAGAACGAGTCCCTCTTGAATTTGTTTTTCTGCTATGCAGTTTGCTGAAATATGCTTCCAGCTTCTTAAACAAAAGAAAGAAGATTAAAATGGATGGTGAGGAGCGTGTGATACTTGTAAATTCATTCAATCAAATCATCATTGTGCAGGGTTCTTATGATTCTGATAATAATGACCGGACCCATTATCTCATGGGGTGATTATTTCATTGGACCTGGGTTAGACATGTTGCTGCAACATGTGGCTGAGAATGATCCTAATAGGTATGGTACTCCACCAGCTCAAAAGAGGTTGTATAGGCATTGCCCTTGGTGAAAATTGATGAGACGCTACAGTGTTCTGTGTGTTTGGAAGACTTTGAGATTGGGACTGAAGCTAAAGAGATGCCTTGTAAGCAAGTTTCATAGCGGGTGTATCTTACCGTGGTTGGACCTTCATAGTACATGTCCAGTCTGTAGGCATCAGTTGCCCTTTGATGAATCAAAAGTTGAGAATGTAACTGGTAACAAAAATGCTGCTCAGAGTAGTGATACAAGAAATAAAAATGGTCGACGTTTTCCAGTGTCGCTTCCATGGCCTTTGAGTGGTTTGTTTTCAGCAGATACCCAATCTAGTAATGGAAATTCATCACCAACGACTACTTCTTCATCAGGAAATGTAAACTCAAATGCTCATATGCATGATGATTAGCGGATTTTCTTTGGCCTTGCTTGTGTACATAGACTGCTTTGTACACTCTTTGGTTAGTTGTTTCCAGAAAGCTCAAACACTGGTACAGAGCATATTCCAGGAAGTTCCAAATACCAATAGAATTTACTCTCCTGTTATTGATAATCCTTGCAAATCAGAACACCTTCAGATTCTACTCAGATTTGTTCCAATAAAACAAGGTCATAGGTTGAGGATTGTGTGGCCAATAATTCCAGGTGTAATTTATTACAAGGAAGGGCCTTCAATATATTTAAGTCACTTGATTGGGCATGAAGGAGAAGGAGTCTACAGAGGCAATCACAGCTGATCATAATACTCAAATCCATGAGGAGGAGAGTATGATGAAACTTTTTTTTACTAACTGTTTTTTTATTTTTTGCAGGTTCAGTTCATGCCTTTTTGTTATACCCTTTGATGACTTCCCAATTGGTGGTATTAGTGCAATGCACTCAGCCCAATGGGAGGGAATAAAGAGTAGGAACAAGCATAGAAGTAAAAATTAGTCACAGGACACTATGGACTATCATAACTGAAGGAGGCTATATACACATATACTACTTCAATTTATATACTGTCCTCAGACTCAGTTTGAGAACCAACTATCTGATAGTTCAGAGAGGTGCATCAGATAACTTTTTGGCAAAAGCTCTTGCCCTTGCAACCCCACCAACATCCGGAGATACCACAACCAGATCATCAGAGCAGATAGTCTTGCTGGCAAGGTAATCAAGTATGACAGGCTGGCCATGTACATGATCCACTGGAATATCAAAGTAACCCATTGACTGGCCAGAATGAAGATCACAAGCAAGAACTCGATCTGCACCAGCTTCTATAATCAGGTTTGCTACAAGTTTGGCAGCAATTGATTCTCGACCTTGAGTCTTACGATCAACACGGGCATACCCAAAGTACGGAATCACAACAGTAATATTTTGGCTGAGGCTCTACGGCATGCATCAATCATTATCAAGAGTGCCATCAAATTTTCATTAGCGGGAGGACATGTAGGTTGGACAAGATATACATCACAACCTCTAACACTCTCTTGTAACTAGACATAGATTTCGCCATCAGCAAAACGTTTTATCATTATCTTTCCAAGTTTCAAACCCATGTAGCAAGCAATTTCCTGAGAAAAGTGGAGGATTGGCAGTGCCAGAGAAAATCCGAAGTCTAGTATCATTTTGAGCATGTGGAACTGGAAATCTTCTTACTTGAGTAGCGTTGGTGTATCCATTAATGTGAAGAGGGATGCTTCTTATCTCCCATTCTCCTTGTTAAACCTTAATGGTTCTGCCATATTACATCTTATAATTGAGTCTCCGGCAGCATATCTACAACCACCAGGTTTGCTGGTAGCTAAATAGCTTCCAGGTAGAGCTAAAGATGCCATGTGGAGAAGAGAGATCTCCTTGTTTTTGTTGTTTTTCTGTGTTTGTGCAGGTTCCTCAAGAGAAAGGACTTGCAGCTTTTGCCACTGACTTCCTCATGGGTGGAGTTTTTGTTGTGTTGTCAAAGACCGCTGCCGCCCCCATTGAACGTGTTAAACTTTTGATCCAAAATCAAGATGAGATGCTCAAGGCTGGCCTTGAACTTTGCATTTAAGGATTACTTCAAGGGATTCTTCAACTTCAAGAAGGACCGCGATGGCTACTGGAAGTGTTTCGCCGACAACCTTGCATCTGATGGTGCTACTGTTGCTTCCTCATTGCTCTTTGTCTACTTCAGTTTTCTGAAAAGCACTATTCCTTTTAAAAAGATTTCAATCAATGGAAACAAAGCTAACTAATATCATTATTTTCTATAGTGTTTTAGGCCAAGAGTTGACTTGGATTGTTACAGCTATCTACAATTATAAATTTTTATCTATTCATAATTAGGCATGGTCTGATCTTCACTCAGTTTGAATTTTAACCATTCGCAGTAGATATCTCATGGAAAACTAACAGACAATAAAACCGATAGCAACTGCAACATTTCTTGAGATGTAGAAGTGAAACTATTCAACTAAATTCCTTTCTAGTGAAGTACTTGATAATCTAGTAGTAACACGATATGTTGAAACTTTATGGAAATTGTGAAGCTTCGATTCCAACAATACCCGATGTAGCTAGACACCACCTTTTTTTTTATAAGAAAAAATATCTATTCAAGTTGTGTTGATCGAAGTTGTTCCCATGACATACATTTTCTTCTTCCAATGGCATATTTCACTTTACTATTATATAAATAACTGAAGCTTCTCAGTTTTGGATGTTGGATATGTTGGATGAAGTGGAAGTGAGCATAGTTTTTTTTGTGAAGTAATCTTGGTACTTGGGTATGCATGAGATGAAGCGGAAGAACTTTCTTAAACATAAATGAATATCTTGCTTACAATATGTACAAGCGATAGTTTGTTACAACTATTCTTGAAATTTGCTCCTAGACTTTCAGCTTCACATGCATCTGTAGTCTATCCATGGTAAAAAAAAAATCCCCTTTATTCAGTAAAATTTAGCGTTTGGGTTTGGAAAGTCCATTAAAACTTGGCTGTCAATTGGAAAGAGTACAAATAAGCTAAAAAGTGAACATGAGGAAGAATCAGTTACGTTTGAGGATTCATTGGGGGAGACAATTACCATTTTTACTTTGCCTCCTGTAATAATTTAAAATTTTCCAGCGGGTTAAATCTTTGAAACCCCACACCCCTTTTCCTTGTTGAAGGAGTTTTACTGTTTTGTTTTGCCGGATCTTAATTCACTGCAGAGGTTACAGGTTCTTAATAGGATCTTTGATAAAAATACAAATGTTGATCAGTTTGAGACTAATGTTTTAGAGTCTGGTATACAAAAAAACATCTCTTTTTCTCCTTTAGATAATCTTTCTTTAATGTCCCTCTTTTGAAATTTAGGGGCAATACTTAAAATTCAAAAATATTTTTTTTTCTTGAATTAAAAAAAAGAGACAAAATGAATTAAAATTCAACGAAAATAAAATAAAATATATTTCCTTTTTTAATTCCCAAAGGTCAAAACAAAAGAAATTTTTTTTAGAAGTCTTTCATTAAAAGAAAAATCATTCAAATTAACCATCATTTTTAGAAGTCTTTTGCCCAGAAATTAAAAATCAAAAACCTAAAAAAATATTTTTCTTTATTCTCTAGAAGCCTTTAATTCAAAAAATTCAAAAAAAAAAAAACAAGAAGAAAAATCAAAATCCAAAAATACAGGTTTCCTTTATCTTGAAGTAGTTTCTCCAAAAGTTCAAAAAATAAAAAGAAAAAATCAAATCAAAATCCAAAAAAGAAAAAATATTTTCTTGCTTTTTAGAAGTCCTTCTTTCAAACATTTCAAAAATTCAAAAAAAAGAGTAAAATAAACGAAATTAAAAAAAAAAAAAGTTAGCTTATTTACTCTATTCTCAATCTTCCCGAACTACGCAATATCTGATTCATGCGGCGTCATGATACGTAGGCAATCCCCATCGGATTCGATCATAGCCAGAAAATAAATTGAGTAAAAAATAAATAAATAAAAAACTGAGTGAAAAATAAAGAAAAGAGTGAAAAGAAAGTGAAAATAGAGCGGAAAAAAGTGACAAAATAATTGAGAAAAACGAAGAGCGAAAATAACAAAAAAGAAAAGAAAAGAAATTGAGATATGGAAAATTCAAAAAAAAGAGGGAGAGATAAAATTTGAAAGGGATATTTATAGGCCGGGATGAAACATGCAACCATTCAAACACATGGTAGAAGCGTTTAACTGTTAGGTGCGTTGCATCCCAACGTGCGATTTCCTGTATGTTAAATGTTTCAAAACTAACAAGGTTGTTCGGTGTGCAAATTAGCCAGGTTCTGCTGGTTGGTTTTGTTGGTAGTCCGGTTTCCCATCCTTCACAAGGTCCAAAGGTAGAGATGGCCTCCGTCGGTAATCTGCCAATCATCGGTCCTGAGGATAGCCCGTCATCGGCTATTCCGCAGCCAAAATCAGCAACTGCTGAAGTGTCACGACCCCAAATCCTAACAGGCCGTGATGACGCCTATCGTGGAACTAGGCTAGCCAACCATCACCTTACTACGCGTTTATTCAATTATAGCAGTTCACAATTAAATAATAAGCATGCAACCATAGCATAAATAATATAATTAAGTCTTAGCGTCCCCATAATATTCTAAACCACCTCCCAAGAACCGAAGTCAATAGTCATGAGCATCTAAGAATAAATAAATCTAACTCTGCTAAAACTATGATATATGTCTCTGAATCAAATGTTAAAACTAAATAAGGAAGGGAAATGGAGGAGCTGTGGACGCTGAACAGCTACCTCGAAAATCCCGTGAATGCTGTTATCGAACCAGCGTCAGCTACTGCTGCGAGCTAGTACCTGGATCTGTGCACAGAGGCACATGGAGTCTTTATG